>DWNJ01000739.1:0-13971 GCA_018250275.1 Udranomia eurus
TATTAAATATTGCATATTCATAAGAAAACGTGATATCATTTCGAGTTCCAATAGTACGGGACCACTTAAATAACCTAAATTGACGCGAAGCCTCCAGCTCTACACAGTGTGCCTGATTGAATGGACTAGAGTCTAGTATGTAATATCGTGCTAAAGACAGACGTGATGCAATATCCAATTACTTAGCCCACGTCCCGATTAATCTTCAGATTCGAACTATATTTGAGGCCACAATTAGTTTGGTTGGATATGGAACTACTACCTCAAAATCAATTGTCAAATTAGACCCGTTGGTTCAGTGTGTTGTGTTGATATACAGAGCGGTTCGTCTAGTATCTAAGATACTAAGCAAGGTCTAAGAATAGAGATACTAATGTCTCAAGATCACCTGAGATAATATAGAGAGTATTAATATCAGTATTTAAGTATCATCGAGGTGGATTGTACTTTCTATGATCCAAACATACGAGTATTTCCTAAGGCAACCTTTCACGAACGAGCGAAGACTGGCTTTTTACAACCCACTTGTGAGACCTATCTGTGTACGTCCATCAGCTTATGATCTCTCGTGACGTCATAGACCGTGGGAAGCCGGTAAAAGAAACGTTTATAAAATGTAGGCCCCTAAAAGCCGCAAATCAAATAATTTAAAACAACTCACCTGAATTCGCTGACCGTTGGATTCGCTGAAACAGACCCGGCACAGTAACTCATAAACACAAAAGGAATAAAAGTCCTTTGTCTATGTCCTTGTACATTTTAGGGTACCGTGTGTTAGAAAACTTGAGAACAAAGTGACTTTAAAAGCTAATAAAAAAATTGGTTGTCTGTAGAGTCGGTTTACTGACGATAATTTTACGTGACATTATGGCGTTAATAAGGAAACATTGATGAAAAATTGATTACTCTTATGAATTGAATTATTATTATCACTGAATTAATATTATTTTGTATAATACAAAGGAGTTAATTGAAAGTTACTTTTTTCCATAATAATTGTAACCCCCATTAACTTTTCACTTCACTTTATAAACAATTGACGTGTTCATCGGACGTATCGGCCGATGGAGTGGAAAAGAGATAAATGCGTGACAAGCCGAACACTTAGGCCGATCGTTACTCTCTATGGCTTGTTCCACGCGAGATTCTACGCGGAACGTGACACTTTTTCGTGCGTGCAGCCGACGTTCATCTATTTATAAGACGTTATCACGTGAAAACATATTGATTCATTTCATTGATGGTAAAACTTTCTAGTCATAGCGATAGAAAAATGTTGAAGAGTTCCGTTATCTGTCTCTGAAACGAATGATCTTACACTTTTAAATAAGAAAAGAAATATCAAAATCGGTTTTTCAAAATTTAAGTCGGTTAAAAATATATTTAGGTGGTAGAACCTTTTACAGTTTGACTCCGGAGGCACTACCGCAACACTTATTTCTGCCTTATAACAGCACTGTTATTGTTGCTGTGTTCTGGTTTGAAAGGTGTAGTCGTAATCGTATACTTAATCGAGGCGTTTCACTTTAGTCCTCATAGGTAGCAACGCATTGATAGTCGCCTAAAGAAAGAACTTGGATCCTATCTTGGGTTAACTACAGGTGTCCACATACCATCAGGTGAACTGCAGGCTCGTTCGCTACCTCTCAGTTAAAAAAAATTATATTAGGCTCCACGTAAAACGGAGCCACCGGATGCAAGTCAAATTCGCCCTTAACCAACTTTCGGACAATAATGTAGTGACCCACATTGTTCCAGAGCTAACAAGTTTAACAAAGCTACGCGATGAAAAGACTGGTAAGGGATTTTTAACATTTGGATTTATTTATCTTTACGAAACGTATAGAAACATTGGATTTATTTTTATGGGTCGCAAACCTTTTTTTGTTCCACCGTTGAGCACGCCTCCCTCCCCATTGCTTGGGAAAATCGTTATAATATAAATTATTTTTTCGTCATAGTTTTTTTGTTGTTTTATGGATTTAGATTTTCAGTTCTGATTTAATTTAGTTTCTCATAACGTAACGCTTTCACGCTCATAGCCCCGCACTAGAATTGCGTATCGTGGGTGCCATGGAGAATACACAAAGTCAACAAAACAAACACCCCAGACCAAGGACAAAAATTTAAACTCATCATCCAAATATCTGCCTCGGTGGGAACGCGCCCTTCGAACGGCAATCCGGAATGGTGACCATTGCGCCATTCGCGTCTTCAGAATCTTCAGTTCTATTTTCTCTTTTGTGGTATGCGATAGTAATTAGTGAAAACCTTACTGATATGTTTTATTTATTTATTTATTTATTTACAATTAATGTCTGTGCTACAGGACCTATAGCTGAAGTATCACGCCTGTTCTCCTAATTTACCAAATAATTATCTCTAAGCGAAACATAAAAATTACTTTTATGACTATCTATCTATCTGGAACATGATGGTAACATTTACAAGATCAAATTACTCGTACATGTCTACGTTATAAGCTACAGATGACGAATATAATATAATATAAAATAACATCTACTATTAAAATCTTCTTTAACCAATAGTATTCTATCAAATAAAAAGATAAGACGAGCATATGTAAGCCAATTGATCTTGATTTGATTGATCCTTCAAATATAACTTGTCTTACCTGAAGTCGCTCACATATAATGTACGAGAAGATAGGTACGTTGTGTACGTATGTGTGTAGTGTATGTGTGAGTGAGTTTTTAAACGAATGACTTTTTAAACGAATCCCATCAAAAACATAAATGTGAAAATTGATAGCCAAGTTCAATGTGTCTAAGCTCAATATGGTGTGATTGTCTGCTCCACCATGTAAATGCCAAGTTCAGTAGACAGCTCTGAAAATTATTATTTTATAAGATCTTTTAACATTCTTAAGTAAAATAAAGCAAACAAAATCTACAGCACTTAAAAAATTTAATTGGCTTGACTTGATCGTCAGTATTTTCTTAAATGACCAATGTTTATGAAATTTGGGGTACTAGTTCATCTGGGAGGTCTCAATATATAAATCAAATTTGGTGTGTTTATCTTAGATAGATTTTGAATTATGAATTATTATGTTTCACCGAGTGGCTCCAAATGGTTCGAGAGGTTACACACTGTGCTGCTCGCCAGTTCTTTTCTTGAACTTGGCTTGATGTCTATCATATGTGATAAATTCTGTCTAGAATTTATCGCATAATTTTACTAGAACTTCCAGCTAAGCTCAGTGTCGTGTAAGGAGTGATCTTACGTCAATAGTACAGGATCGAGACTGCAATCTCTGGAGCAGTCCGTTATCGTAACCGCTGCTTTACCACACAGTTGAAACTAATTTAACTAACTAACCGCCGACTAATTACAAAAATATTGCTACTTTACATCTTGAAGGTGGAGGAACCTTTTACGGGTCGACTCCGGAGGCATCACCGCTACACCCATTTCTGCCTTATAACAGCAGTGTACTTGCTGCTGTGTTCGGATTTGAAGGGTCTGGTAAGGGAGACACACTTAACCGTTCCAACCTAGTCCTCACGAGCAACGCATTTGTGATCGACCTAAGAAAAAGGGTGGTGTCTTGGGTTGATAACAGATGTCCATGGGCGGCGGCGACCACTTCTTTATTTCTTTTATTACTGAGAGGTTGCAATCGAGCATGGAGCACACCTGATGGTAAGTGGTCACTGCCGCCCATGGACATCTGTAATCAACCCAAGACAAATTGGAAGTTCTTTCTTAGGTCGACCACAAATGAGTTTCTACCCCTGAGGACTAAGTTGGAACGCCTTGGTTAAGTATGTCTCCCTGACCACACCCTTTAGGGATAGTGCTGCATAAGCTGCATGCTTACTTACCACCAGGTGCGCTGCATGCTCTTCTGCTACTTCAATGTTATAAAAACTGTAGGTACCTACAACTTTTACTACTCGTTCAAAACCACTTTCCGATCTACCCATCCAGACGCCATTACCACAACTCATTTGGGTTTATTGCCAGTTTGTTACGTACACGAAACAGGAGCGTATTTCCAACTAATCATTTTACGTAGCGCCTGGCTCGTGTCGATAGCAGGGCAAACACTTACCGTACGTTAGTGGATTCTGGGAGTTACGAATATGCATTATGAAATATTTTGAACACCTACCCATAATTACAATGAGGCAAAATCGATGGTATCCTTTGGTATATTAGGTTTTATCCTATTTATTGTTAAAGACAACTCGGTGAACAGATGTTCAGGTTCAGAGACGACTGAGCAGTTCTTTTACTACAACTGGCGCAGCGCAGACCAGTCTACAAATATCTAGAAGAGAAGAGAAGACGAGAAAAACAGAAGAGGAGTGTGAATATTGGCACGCAAAGTTTACACGAAGAAAAAAGCTTTCTGCGCTTCCTTTTAAAATATTTTGTAATACATTAAAAATATAATTAAATTAGTATAAAATACCATAACACACTACCATGCCTTTGACGTATCATTTTAATTCTGAATCGAGAGTCGGGAGTGCCATGAGCATCGGAAATGTCATTACAGTTAATGTCATTTTGTATGGTCAAAAAATATTTGCAAGCGAAAAAATCTCTTATTGGCATCGCGCCTTATGCGCAAGGCATAACAAAGCAATAATTCTATAGGTATAAAATATAAATATTTTACAACTTAATAATTCAAAGATTTTTGTCGACCACTAGGCGATCTAGCTCTAGATTTAAATGGTTAAAATTCATTATAATAGACGGCTTCCCACGGCCTCTGTGACGAGGGCACACGGTGTCCACGTAAAAATCCCTCTGAAGGAACTAACATTCACCATTTCCCACAATCCGTATCAATCTATACCTATCACAGATCGTGGGAATCTCGTATAAAATAATCACCAAGCCAGAATTAAATGTTAATAACAATAGTATTATGACTTTTCATTTCTCTGAATTACGGGTTTGAATGAATTCCACAATAATCTGAATAGCTGTTGAATCGCTGAATGAATACGCGTGCGGTTGAGGCGGCTTTATATTTTCAGTTTATTTGTTCATAATTTGTTAATATCCACGGCATTCTTTTTTTTTATTTTAATGCATTAATTTCTGTTTGTAAATCTGATTGTTATCAATGTTAACTTACCTTACCTATTACAACAGATACGAATGAGAGTTTATGTGTTACTCAACCGTTCATTATGATTTTTTTGTTATTTTTTATAACAAGGAGATAGCAAAGGAGCATGTGGTGTGGTGGACTGCCCACCTGATAGTAAGTGGCCTTTTCTGCCTTATTACAGCAGCAAGAACGCTGCTGTAATAAGGCAGAAAAGGTGAGACGGTGGTGCGTCCAGAGTCGAACCGTCGAAGGTTCTACCACCTTCACATCTAGGTACATAAATTTTCAGGGTTGCCTACAGAAGCTGGCATTGGATATATTTTGTCCAGGAAAAGGATATACGAGTACTTGATATGTTTTTCAAGCGATGAAAAACGAAACATCAAGTTGGTGAAACGGCATTAAAAGTGAGGTGAGGTTTTAATCTTGGTTATGTCTGACCGACTGAAGTATATCTGTCTTCAGTCGCTGGTTTGTAAGTAAACGCTAATAGGACAGGAGTGTTAATTGAGGTCGTTTTCAAATATGTAATTACCTAAGTCTTAGTCCATGTTTGGCTCCGTAGGTGTGAATGCGATTTCCACCTAGGAATAATATTTGTCTAAGAGCGAAGTGTTTGTTGTTCACGTGTAAAATTAAATGCATCACGAAAATAGGACGCTGAATTTTTTAATAAAATGTCCGGGCATAGTAGGTTTTCTGTAGATACGTTGTTAATACAAATAAATTTATTTTATATTATTAATTAATAACTTACACAGTATACGCAATAGAAGACATTATGACATGTTTACATATGGTACGTAGGTGTTATCGTCTAAGTATTCGCTACTCCCACCAAGTACAGATAAGCGATAGAATTCATTAATCGTTTAAAACGGCTTAAAATACGTGCACATGCTATTTTGTTTAGTTATCATTATTATTTCGGTGATGTAAATGACTTAAAAGAGTTACAACTTATTATTTTTAGTAATATGTTTGGACTTTTAAGAGGCTTTGTTACTAATTGTTTAGAAGTAAAACATCAGTACATAATCAAATTGAGAGCGAACAGATGCGATTATCTTCACCTGATACTTGTTTTAACACCATTATTTTCATAAAATACTTTGTACTAAGTGAAAATTTACTTAAAGTGATAATACGAACTTTCAATTCGTCTAGCAATTTTAATACTTTGAAAATATGACTGTGGCTAGAACTTGATATAATCCTACATTTGAAATAAATATTTAATACATACATTCCATACTGCAGTGACTAAATACGAAGTGTAAGATAAAAAAAAAATGTGCATTTGTAGCCTATTTGTAATCTGGGCGGACGGGGTGCCGGATTTGACCAATTGTTACTTATATCAGGTTACCTCGTATCAGGTTACATCGTAACAATCGGTAATATATACGTGTATTATAACGAAATAACGAGTACAGTATGACTAGAATGTACCTAATGGATACGCTTAAATTAGTACCTAGTACTAGACGTCTCTAAATCTAATCTTAAATCTAAATCTTAATTAAGACTTACACGACCATGATTCAAAAATATATGTTGGTATTGTAGTACCTTTACAACTTGAATAAAGTAAAAAATACATACAATATTCTAGCTTAACTTAACATGCTCTCTGTGAAACACTTACCTAATCCTAGATGCAGACATCTTAATTAAGACTTGCGTCCCCACGATTGTGGTCTGACAGGGGCGAACAGCAATCGGCACTTTGATGAAGTAGAAGCGAGCTTAAAATATATATGTGTACATGCGAGTATATATTTTAATATATAGGGATATTGTACATTTGAAGGAAATATCCATATAGATACATTTATTTAGTCTGTAAGTGCCTTGTAAAAATGTAAAGAGACAAAGTCGAATTTAATGCTAATTGCATTGTCTGCCAATTGAGAGTAGTCAGAACATAAAATATGGAGAAAAAAATTATGTTGTCTGTAATGTCGGTTCACGGACGATAATTTTACGTGACACGGAAATATTGATGAAAAATTACATAGTCTATTAAATTAAATTTAATTATTACCACTGAATTGTCATTGTTTTGTTTAATAGAAGAACAAAGAAGGATTTAATTGAAAATTACAATTTTAACGATAAAAATTGAAACCACATTAACTTTTCACTTCACTTTATAAACAGTTGTCATAACAGTTGACTTGTTCATCGGACGCATCGGCCGAGTTATTAAAACAGAGATAAATGCGTCGCAAGGCGAACACTTAGGCCGATCATTATTATTATTTGGGTAAGGTAGGTAGGCCGATCATGCGTCTCTATCGCTTGTTCCGCGCTCTCGCTTGCTTCTCTCTTCGTGTTCGTTCGTTCGTGCCGCCGGTGTTCATCGATTTATAAAAATATACAATTTATTTTTTTACACCATAAAAATATCAAATAATTATTAATTGCACACACAACATAAGGTTCATAGATAATAAGTGAGAAGCAAGTGTCTCAATCATAACAAAATAAACTGAAAGTACCACGAGGTTTTTCATGATTTAATTACTTATGATGGTTCCAACTTCGTCCTCGGGGCTATGCATTTGTAATTGACTTTAGTGAGTGAGGACTTCTGTCTTGTTTTCAACTGCTTTTATGAAGTTTATGACCCGACAGACGCAAAAACATAACTTGAACTTCTTGTTGAAGATACAAATATAGCCATTAGACGTTTTGAGAGTCCCTTTAACTACCTAAAATATCCCACCGATTTACACGAAATCTATTCTGTTCATGTTATGAAAATTTGTAGTGCATTTTACAAAGAATAAGAAAATCTTTGAGATAATCAAATAAATGTATTAATTTTGTATTAGATATATAAGAGCTTATAAAATATATAGACGCGTATCTTGCCTCAAATTAGATTAACATTTTCACGATAAAATCTTATTTTGATACTACACTAAATGTTAAGTGAAGCTTACCACAATATATCAGTGAAAACCGCATTCAAATCGGATTAACTGTTTCTGAGGTTAGCGTGCACAAACGCACAAATAAACAGACAAACAGACTAAAAATCTGTAAATCATTAATTTGGGTTCTATGCTTTATACTATACGAAAACAACTTAATCCAAGCTGAGCTCACAAAATGACCGACAGTATTTTTCGATACAGAACTTGAAAGTAAACGGAACCCGAAAGTTAAAATAGCATAACTTCAGAGACGCAAACGAAAGTGTCTAATAAAGTTCTTGCTTTACCGTACATCTCCCAAATATTTTATCCCCTCAGGCGGCTCGTACCTGAAAAAGGGTTTTACCTCCGTCGGCAGTAAGGATACGGTTGTATTGACAGCTAAGCTATAAGAAAAAGAAGAAAAAAAACGTATACATACATGAAAATAACCAAAATACAAGCCCACGCATTTCTTGCCGGATCTTCTCAGATGAAGACCGCGTTCTGATCCAAACGGATCCAACGGATCCAAACGTAATGTAAAAATAACAATTAGATAAGTGCCCCCGTCGGCTTATACAAAATAAATTATTTTGAATTTCAATTTCAATTTGAGAGGCCCATTTCCGATAATTATAAATGGTATTTGGTAAATGATCTGTGGGTAATATCACAATGTTCACACCGCCAGGAGCTTTACTTGTCGCGCCTACATATTCTTCTCTATTTACTTCTCTTATCTATGATCCAGCACTTCACAGTTGTATAACACAAACTGGGTAATTTAATTCGAATAATGAGGCATAACAATCTTCCTATTTGAGTTATTTTCCATGAAAACAAAACTTTCGAACTCATTATTAAAGATTGTTATAGTATCTAGGTAAGTTTACCAACTATGTGGTTTCGCTGTAGAAAGTTTATCGGGCGAGGTAGTTTCCGGTGTTGCATGGAAATTTTCAAGATAGTATCGTAAATTATATTAATTCAAAACCTGTTTAGTACGTGAATAATTTAATTTTTGCTGGCTACGAGGCTTACCTCCATACTGGCCTGGAGCATAATCGATAGTAGTACTGGATCTAATCAGTCCACCCTTTTTTAGAATTCATTATAAAAATACCGCAATAGTGTGTTTTCATAATTTTGAGGCTGCAAACATGAAGTCCACCTGATGATAAGTGGTCACTGCCCCCCATGGACATTAGTGATCAACCCAAGGTAGGATCGAAGTCTTAGGACTATATGTTGATTTTTATCGATTTTATTTGATTTCATTTAACTACGTTAAGTTTCATTTAATTCGCTCTCCCAGAGGGAGTGTCGCATGTCGATACTTGCTCTGTGAGAACGAACACGAAAACATACAACCTTATATATTATATAGAAAGATAAATACAGGAAGATACCTACGTCTGTTGATGTGACACGTACCTTAGATAACATGCTCGCAACTCGCTTCACTCTCATATCAGTGAATTGTTAACATCAGCATGTGAGCAGCAATTTATCGACGGGCGATTTCAGAAGGAAATTCCGATTTGCTTACATCTAACTACGCTGAACTTATTTTGGGGCATTTATGTACCCTTTTATGGGTCTGTAGTCAAATAGCAAAAACGGAATCGTTACACCTTGGTCTCGTCTACTTGTTCGTCTTTTAAAGAACCTAATTGAACAATTAGTATTAGATGCTCTTACATATGATATATGTTCATACACTTTGAAATATTTACTTAGGTATATTAATCGTTATGCAACAATTAATTTAAAACTACATGTCATCCAATTATTATTATTATAACGGCAATAATGTAACTTAGCCCCTGCTGTAAAATTATGCAACAATTAGGTCATGTAAAAAGATATTTCCGGTCAATTTACTTATCAACAAAACCCTGTTTGGACGCAAGAATTGTTATTTTAACTATTCATCATGGTTATTAGTTTATAGTAGGAACTTTCTGTTGTTGACTGAGGGTTCTTATGACCGTCGAAGTTTTTGGTTATCTTCAGCACCTGAAACTAAATTAAAGGTCAAATTATTAAAAATATCAAATAAATGTAAAAAATAAATAAAATATTAATTAGTTCAGTTAAAGATTTTATTTCGGAGTTTGGTTTCGACTTGGCGCAGTAAACGGGTTGGTTTCGAAACGTAATTGACTGTCTACAGACCTCAAACAAAAATTGAAAACTTTGAACTTAAATAATTACTACAGAAGTCTACACGCGTAGCTAGTAATATAATAAATGGTTGGGCTAATAGCTTCTTCCAATACTTATACTCGTTCTATGTGAATCACCCCTGCTTAGCTAGTTAGCCAGCTATCTTATTTCTTACTTAATTAACTTATTAGATATCGAACGAAACGAAATTGATGTATGATATAAATTGGACTAATAGCTTCTTTGATACTTACTACGCTAGTGCCACACGCTTAGCTCGTTAGTTGGCTATTTTATTTTGTGCTTGGTTTCGACTTGGCGCAGTAAGCGGGTTGGTGTCGAAACTTAATTAACTGACGGTGAAACTTGCGGGCGATTTACACACAAACTTCGTGCACCATCATAGATAGTTTAACTTTCAGTTAAATTATAATATCAAACATGATTGTCGGTATCGTGTTGCGGGATGTAAATTATCCACAATTTGAACTTTAGTCGGGTTGTAATGTTTTAGATTTATCTTAATTTTCAATTTATTTTGAATCTTATCTTAGACAGGATATTCGTTTCATCTATCTCGTTTATTTTACACCTATTGTAGGTAGGTTAAATGCATTTTTTACACAAATGTATGTATTTTCAATAAGTATACTTATTTCAAATCAAAGAGTCCTAATGTTTCCGGTAATCTTCAAATCTAATCTGTGATCTGCAAATAAGTAATCTGTAGCGAAGCACACACTATTGTTAAGGCAAAAATAGGTGTGCCTCCGGAGTCGAACCGTAAAAGGTTCAACCTTCGAAATATATGTAGTTGACCCTAGCTTTTAATAACAAGTTTGTGGTAATCTATAGAGGAAACATTAATTGTTTAGACCGTCCCTTTAATAGCGTAAAGACGACCGCATAAGCGCTACCCAATCTAATGTACTTTAGCTTCCTTTATCCATAATTCTAAAGGCTGGTTCTGGTAATACACTTGCGACTATGCGATTGGCATATTGAGAAACGACATTCTGTTGAAAAAGTTGTATTCGAGTGTACCTACGTGCCAAAAGCAGAGACACATGTAGATATATATAGTAATAAATAGCCCCGACTTTTTTCATGTGCCACTGCTGGGCACAAGTCTTTTCCCACGATTGGGAATGCCTGTAGCATACTCCGCCACGCTGCTTTAAAGTGATATGGCAAAAGTAGTGTTTAAGGGCCAACAAGTGGTTTAACTGTTAAGGGCATCGGATGTTTTCCAACCTCCGAATGGACTTAATGGCCCTTAATATTATAATACAATTACAGATAATATGTTTCAAAGTAAATATAGAAAGGCACCTTCGACAAGTGAATAAGTCATGTCAGCTATAAGTTGTGTAGCATGCATAAAACACTAAGATTACCTTACGTATAAGTATAGATCTTCCAATTGAAATGCACTCCCCTCCAAACAAAATTATTTTAATGTGTGACGGCGTATATTTACTACAACTATTTACTACTATTTGTAGGCTATCATTCTGTAAACTCAGACTCGACCGTGCACTCATTGGTCAAATAACCGGACGATCTGTCATGTTCAGAAATTTATATAGCAAATGCACGAATTTTATGACACTAAATGTCTACTATGCACTAGTTAGTTAAAAATCTGGCAGTTTTCGTCATTTGTACTTTTTATCGAAATATTATTTGTTTACAAAAAGTTATATGTGTGGGTAAAGACTTTGGAGGGGCATGCATGTTTTAGACTATACGTCAATGTAAAAATGAATGTAAAAATACACTTTTAAGGTAATATTAGCTTATCATTCGCTCATAACCTTTGTAGATTTACAAAACGCAAAGCACAAACGATATAGTCTGTTCACGGTCTAAGTGGTCTAGCTACTTTGAACCTATCGAAGCCCTCTTACCTTCTATACTAAACGATTACCGTGAGATTTTACGACAGAGAAGATAAAACTTGCGAGCATTTTATCAATGGAAATCTATTTGGTAAGCTCTAATATTCAGGACACGAGCAACTCAAATAAAAATGCCTAGGTATACCCAATGCATATAAATGTGCTCATTTGAGGGGTTGTGATTACAAGGGATGCGTGGAAGGTAATCGAAGTAACGTCCGGGTAGGCTTTGCACCTGAGAGGGTGCAAGTGTATATGTAGGTTAATATTGAAAGACTGTATCATGTTTACAGTTTTGGATAAACCGCAAAATACATATAGTATAGTAAAATATATATAGTTTATAGTTTTGTTGTAATCACTCACTTTGGAACCGCCAGAAAGAAGAGACCTTTCCAAAGTCACATGTCACATGGTACCTACCTACAAATAGAAGAATTTAAGATGTTTCCCAACATAGACAACAACAACAACAACATAGACTTGGGATGGTTATAATCCCAACTCTATGTTCATAACATAGATCTGACATATCTAGGTTAAAGTGAAAACATGACTAGGACTCTAGGTTAAGTTGAAACGCTTCGTAAGATATAAAATTACTTTGTACTTTGTAAAACCTAATTTGTTTACTGAAAATACTTGACGTTCAATTAATTAAAGCTTATCGGACAGTTATCTTTAAAGTTATTTAAAGTGAAGGTCGTTCGTTTGCGCAATAAAAGCTTTTTGTACATGATACCTACATTGAGGACGTAGTTATTTTTTAAAGTAAGAAAATAGATGTAACTGTGAATAAAAGCAATGAAGTAATGTCGGTTTTTTTTAATAACTGGGAGGTAACCAAAAAGTCCTGAACTGCAGTCCACTTGATTGTAAGCCTGCCCATGCGACATTTGAAATGAATGCAAGACAGGATCGAAGTTCTTTCTTAGTTAAGTATGCCCCCAGTAGATATCACTTTTTTACACATACGTAAGTTTTATCGATGATTAATAAACGTGTTTCATAACTGTAACAGTTTTTTACGTTGAATATATACCGAACAGGCGTTCAGGATACTGCTTAATTTCTTTACCAAGGAGAAAGTAGAGTTACAAGAGGAGATATCTTCTCACCTTCATGTCGATAACATCTATCACGTTTGAAGTGTTTACCTTTCACACTATCTTCAAGCACTTCTAACACCTTTGTAAAAACTTCTCACTGATTAAACAACTTCATAGGATCCGGTACGACAAACAGCAGAGGGTTCTCGACCTTCGGCTACTCGGGGGCCACCATCGTCAGACCTTCGCCACCGGCGCCCGCCACCAACACCTCCGAGATAACCATCGAGCTACTGAGACAGGTTACTCCTCACCCAGAGAAACCACGTAAGTTTTAACCATGTACAAGTAATCCTTAGGCCTTCTACAACCGAATTCGCGGATAGTCCCGTGAACTAGGCGTTTGAAGGGCTGTAAAGATTCGCCAGTTACTTTCCGTAAGTCAGTGGTCACCGTCTTTCAACGCCTTCTAGTTCTCAAAAAAACTCCCAGCACTCTTACACAGCTCATGTTATTTAATCGCATAATATCTACACATGCTGCAAGACTTTACTCCCTTCGTATAAAGAAAGAATCATTCTTTTCTTTTGCAACACCAATTGTTTAATATTGGATCTTCCAATTTTGCAGTACCAACTAAACATTGTTTTCATTACAGAAAAGAAATTGTCCGACCGCCGGCCGATCAGCACGGAGACGACTCGGTCGGCGCCCGACGTCATCATAGTCTCCAAACCGATTCGCTGAGGATGACCTTTGGGGCCCCCTCCGTGGGCCCCAATACCCCCAGACACCTGGGGGTACGAGTACCCGCGGGAACCCCGGACCTG
>DWNJ01000740.1:0-13970 GCA_018250275.1 Udranomia eurus
GTAGCAACGCATTTGTGGTCGATTTAAAAATTAACTTTTATCCTATCTTGGGTTGGTTACAGATGTCCATGGGCGGCAGTGACCACTTACCATAAGGTGGACTACATGCTCGTTTCCCTAGTTCTAAAAAAAGTCTTGATTTTTGACACTAACTTTTTATGTAATACGACTATAATAAAACATCTACATTTTTACTTCGAGATATATAGATATATAAGCGCTTTGAAAGTAACCGGCCGCCATTATTTCGATTCAATTATTCATCTCCGTTGTTTAGAAAAATAAACAATTGTACGACACAGTTACTCAGCATCAGGAGATATTAGTCTTAAACGCATTCGCATAGCACTCAAATTCGTATTCCTTCGAATTAACGAACTATTTTCTCACATGACACTCTCCCATCGACTCATGTCTTTGACCTCCATTCTAAACATCATGTCCTCACCTCCATAAACCAAAATAGAATTACTGGTCGCGAAATTACTGTCGACCTGAAATCACCCTTATTATTAATAACCTAAGGTCCATATATAACTTTGTGAATACTCACATGTTGTGTATTGACAGCGTTGTTTATAAAATAAACAAAAGACTGATCGAGAATAGGATAATGTCGTTGTCACTATTAGGCGCAGAACAGGCGCACGGCTTTGTTTAAGGTATTAAAATAAGGTCTGGTTTGCATGAGTAAGGTGTTTTATTATAGAAGTAATTAATATGATAAGATGATGTGCTTAGAAGGTGGTAGTACCTACTACGGAGCGACTACGGAGACATCACCGCCACACCTATTTCTGCCTTATAACAGCGTTGTTCTTGCTGCTGTGTTCTGGTTTTGAAGTGTGTCACTGCTTTTCACGAATCTCTTTCCCACAACAGAGGAAGGTCTGGAGCATAGGTAAATCTGCTGTTACCCGTCTACAATAATCGTCGCTGAACAGCCGCCCTTATCTCTAACCAAAGTAGGTTTAATTAGATGCTTATCACAAGCGCCCACCCACGATGCGCCGACGCAGTGACACGCTTGCGACACCGTGTGACTCAACGGTCGCGCTGTCAGCCCGTGAGTGGGAGGCCTATCGAGTGTTTACCTTCGACACTCACAGTCGAAGTAATAGCCAGGAGTACGAGATCATGACGTGTGAAACGTAAAAGTGTCCCATCCTTGACAGATGTTTTGATTTTTAGAGGACTTACTTTGAGTCTCTCCCTACCCTTACCATGAGTACTCCTTAACAAGTGGAAATCATTTACATTAATAATGAAAACGCTGATACAACTTTTATAAGACAGAAATTATGTGGCAGGAGTACCGATTTTGCGACTCAAACTTATGTGATTAAGTTCTGATCCGTATAACATTTAATTTCATCAACAATACCAATATACCTACGTAGAGGGACTTTTATAACTTTTCTTCATCTTGAAATACTTATGACAAATAACGCCAGTACACTACACTGAGGATAACATACATACTATGTACTCGTATGTTATCCTAATACCCAATCCTTCCTATAGTTTAGTTTCTTCTTCAAACAAGTAATAAATCCTATGCTTTTAACCTTCAAAATACAATAATAGGTACAGAATAATGATACTTCATTCCATAACGATTATGAAATAATAAAGAAGTAGCTGTGTCTATCTCTGAAATAGATGGACTGACAGATCCATTATGGTGTTCCCTTGAGGTGAAAACCGAGGTTAATGATAAAAAATCTATCCGTTTATGCGCTACTGAACATCAACGCCTAAATTTTACTGGCAACTCACTTTAAAAGATATATTGTTTAAATAAGTCAAAACTGTATAAAATTTAAATATAAAACCAGATATTTTAGTTAAATATTTCTCTGTCTTTGTTTCCTTCTTGTTTTTTTATATTCTTATTTTATTTATTCTTATTTTTATTATACTTACATTTATCTAAGCATAAATAAAATGGCTTGTTGAATAAATATTTCATTTATCAGCCTTTTGTCCACGGCTGGGCATAGGCTCCCCTTCGACGTCTACCCGACACGTTTCGTGCTTTTTACATTCAGCAGTGTCTTGCTGACCAAAAATATTAATAACAGTTTAACATAAAGTACCTTCATCAACACAGCAATCAATCAAGCCCTAAATTAATAAAAAATAACACTGAGAACCAGTTATTTCCTGCCGGCTAAATTTCTATCTATTGATGAACGAGGTCTCTACTAAAATATTTTTCTAATGCTACTACACAATAGTTACATACATGAAAATATAATTGAGGTAACTTGTATTCCTTGCTAACATTAATGCAGTTCTATGTCTTAAAACCTAAGGAAACAGATATGATTTAGTTAATTATTTCTTTGTCCTCTCTATATCCTCTATACTATCATGAAGAAATCAACGTTTTCCCAAAATTTCAAAAAAAATATGTTGTAGATATTACTTTTTGCTTCTAATGAACAAACATAAAGTATGTAAGAGAAATCCGAAACAAGGCCAAATTCAGTTATTATCGATTGCCGTAATTTCAGACTTATTTTAACAGTAAAATATTTTTAAAACAAAACTCTAATTTCACTATTAATATGAAAGTCTGTTTGTTTTATTCTTCGTTCCTCAAAGCGATTCTATTCCAATTTACATAACATTGCTCTAACTACTGTCTTATAAAGAAGATCTAGACATATACGTGGGCGAATTCTTGTAACCAAGTAATATATATATGCATTTATATGTACTTATATCGTAGCAAAAAACGTCGAGGTCGCTCCAATCTGGCGTGATTAATGGAACACTTCTTTGTTCATTTGTCTGTAAATCGCTGTTTTGACATTAATTGGTATGTAATAATGACTATGTGATGTAACTTGAGTATTTGGTAAGGGCATTCATATATATTCATACCGCTGGATTTGAATCCAGCGGTTTTACTTTTATTTCTAGATTTTAAATGTTAAGAAAGTAGACATAAAAGTGGGATTCCAGAAATAAAGATTCCTTAATATTAACCTCAATATGACCCTTAAATAATGATACCTTTAAAAGTAAAGTATGTATATCGATTCCGTGTACTTCCCTTTAACAAAACCTTAAGATGAATTTATAACACTGTGTCCAAGATAAACATTTTCACATTTAAATAAAATTATGTAGCACATAGATATAGTTAGTTTTCTACTACCACATGGCGCAATCCTTTAACTATGTCGAGTTTAGGGAAAATCTTTGTTAAGTCATTATTAAGCCAAAAAAATTGTTATAATATTAAATAATAATATTAAATAATTTTTGTGCTTCGGAGGGCACGTTAAGGAGTGGGTCCCTGTAGTTATCTATAGATAAGAGTCGTTAAACCTCATCGGGTCCATTTGGGGGTTTGAAAACATCCGACATACTCGTTGGCCACTAACCAGTTCTTCCACCAACACGCATTGGAGCAGCGTGGCGGAGTATGCTCCGGGCCTTCGCAGTTGTGGGAAGAGGCCTGTGCCCAGCAGTGGGACATAAAAAGGTTGCGGCCATTAAATAAAATCTCTTGTATCCGTTTTTAGTATGTCACTTATATTATATTAATATCTGGTAGCCATCCGCTCGCTTAATATTTCCAGATCCTCTTTGACATTTAATTTTGAATATAGATCTTTAGAGAATCACAATGAAATGATCCACCTTGATTTTCATCATCTCTACAAACGCACCTAAAATTATCATTTCTTAATTTAAGACCACATCAAAACTGTATCATAATTACAGCTCGGCTTTCTGTCATAGCTTGATTTGAAAGTAAGCCGTTGTACGCGGTAATGAATGTTTGCGGCAAATGATATTGTCTTCATATAAAAGGTAATCTTTAAATAATGATTTGAGCATTCAAATAGAACCGTATAATTAGGTGGAACTTTTTTCAAGTAATACCAACGCCGCTTCTGCCTTTTGTGTAGCATTACCATCGTTCAGCTTTGCCCATTCAAATGCCGTTGGGTTGGCACCAGTGAGATTACGTATAGCCTGACGTATTTTTGTTTAATCTGTTTCGAACAAAAATAAAAAGGTTATTTACTGATTTTTCGCATTAGACCACGACATAGATAGAAAATATACTACTGGTAATTGTTTTGAAATGTTATGAGCAAATGTTTCATGTTTTGTTGTGGTCTTTGCTATGCTATGATTTTACTATCTACAGTTTTAGTCGAACTAATTTCTAATTTAGAATCATTTTCAGTGCATGTTCGTGATTAGGGTGTCAGTTTGGTATTAGGTACTAGAAACCTTAACCCTTTCCTCTTCACTTATAGTGGAAATAAGTTAAAATGATTACTTTTGTTATTGTTGCACAATTTACTTTAGGATTTTCACGCAAATGATAAGTGGCATGCATTTTTAGGAATTTGACAACAAAGTATTATCCTAACAGCGTTACAAATTATATAAGTAGTTGTCAGTCGATGTGATAATTGAATTCCTAGTTATTCGAATAGTACATTATTAGCAGTAATGTAGTAATTGACCGATGAACAGCAAATAAACTTAAATTATTCTACTACATCTCACTTTTTTATCATAAAAATTGTACCTACATAATAAATAAACATCCTTAAAGGCAGAATCTTCTAATGTGAGGGTCAAAGTTACTTACCACTGACGAACTTTGGTTGGTGACAACTTAGGATATATCGACAAGCGATGTAGTAGTGATGTAGCAACCCCTTGATGTATTTTTTGATATCACTCACATTTGATATCTAAAAGTCATAATGGCTGTGATTAAATATAGTAGATATTTTATTTAGTGACAATTTCAAACATATCTATGAATTTATTCGATTGGCGATGATTCAATTGTCACGTTCCCATAAGTCGACCCATAAACTTCCTCCTCTAGTAAAGCGATAATTATAAATACACGTATGATTAGGATTAGAAATACAAGATCTTATTATCCAGTGTCAGGGTGCAATCAACACTGAGATAACGACGATTGTTACTTAGTTGTTATTTTTGGACATATTGACTACTATATTGATAATTTAGGACGAGCTACGAGTATTTGGATATTCTAAGCCCCACAGCGAGTGAAGGGTTAACGCCGACACTGCGCCAACAGCGTGACGTGACAACGTGACAGTTTGACGCCGGCGTGACAAGTGAAATGCGCTGCAATTCCGCGTGGCGTCGCTGCACCGGGTCGTACTAGCGCGTCGTTCAGCGAATTAGCGCTGAAACTGTGGCAATTTTAATTAGTGCTACAAATTTGCTTTTTAAGTGCTATACACTTATTAATATACTTTCACACTCATAGCCCCACACTAGGATTCCCTGAGTCCTGGATGCCATGGATCACACACAAACACTGCTGTATTGATACTAAATGGTTCAATTACTGAGGTTTGGTGTGTATTAATTTTTTTTATAACAATGATGTAGCAAACTAGCAATGGTAAGCGGTTGCTGAGGCCAAAGACATTATAAGAAATATACCGACAATACTTTACAATACAATACTTTCGTAAGAAATCCGCTTCAATAATTTTTTGCGGGATGGATGTATAGCGTGAATAAAAATGAAAAAGAAATAGACTTTTCGTCTCATGCGTAAATACGAATACGCTTGGTTTTTTCTCGGATATATTTTAAACAGTTGGATCACTCAATGTTGTAATAATTTATATAATCAATAAATACGTGATAAGTAAGATTAGTTTCTGATTGGGCTACCGCATATAAACATTTATAATCAATTTAAAAGAGGATTGAAACTCTCTTTTAGGTCGACAACGGATGCGTTGCTTCTCCGGAGTAAATTATAACGCCTCGTTAAGTATCTGTCCAACCACACCAAACCATAACTCAATAGCCCTACCACCGGTATTATAATACAAAAATAAACGTGACGGTGTTCAGGGTGAACCACTAAACGTTCTAACATATAGATATAGTATTATATTCAATTCCTTCGCCGCTGGCCCTGTCCCCGACCATAATATATGTTGTCGAGGACTAATAGCTATATCACAAAGTTTCAACAAAATCCGTTCAGTAGTTTTTGCATGAAAGCCGGACAACAGACGGACAAAAATTACAACTTTTTTTTGACTTGTGTTACTTGTATGAAGATTAGGGAGATTTTTTTGCTTTTTATTTATTTATTTATTGAGGATTACCAACGGAAAGTACACTATACATAGATGACTAATAATATATGCAACAAATGTTACTTTTAAGTGTCACTCCCATTATAGGCAACCACATCATAAATAATAGGTAACTATTGAAAGAGGACATAATAATTACAAAATTTGTTTTGATATAAAAAATATATGTATATAATATGGTTATAATATTTATATACATATGTTAAAAAATGAAATGTAAAACATACAAACATTGCTTAAGAGAGTTAGGAGACGCAAAAATATGGTGTCAACGTCCATAATTCTACCTAATCGCGTTTCACGCAATAAAGAGTTTTAGGACAACAGTTCAAATATAGACGGGTCTTCCACAATAGCTGACCGTGCCAAGCATTCGGTCGCTCGTCAATATGAAAATAGTAAACAATTGTCTAAGAATGATGTTATTCAATTCTCTCCATATATTTAATTTGGGACTATTATATTGTATGTAAACAAAACCATCCATGATAAGTGTTGCAGTTTCATTTTATCTTGTCTGTTATCGTACCAGCGATCGATACTAACCAGTTTAGATCGACAGACTTCCCGAAATATATGCCTGGACTAGAGAGAAGTTAATCATAAAATTAGATTAGATTAGATAAAATTAGGCGAGAAGAAAGGTTTACAGTTTAAGTTTCTTTATTGCTGAAAAAGATTTTCATTCGCTTACTGAGAAACCATATATACACACAATACATATATTACACACTTCTCATATTAATAAAATAATATTTTCACAAGTCTATAAAATGTCAAGCCCCTTTTCGAGTCTTTAAATCTATTGTAGTAACGGAAACTTTGTTATCAATACTAATATTGTAAATGCGAAAGTACTGTTTGTAATCTTTTGACGCTTAAACCGCTCAACCGATTTAGATAAAATTTTATATGGAGATAGTTTACGATCCCGGAATGACATAAGATAGTTAAACCCGTAAATCAGGCAAAGAGAGTGACAATTCTTTATGAAGACTTTTTCCTCTATCTATTGCTTTGTAATGTGGGCCGGGCCGCGAGAAACAGCTAGTTATAATATACATAAACATTTCTCGTTGGTAGACCTCGCGATGGAGTTGGGCATCGTTCCTGTGAACTACGAATGGGCCCTAAACTGCTTGGGCAGTTACACGATCAGCTCGGTGCAGGAGCTCCTGCTGTGTCCGGCCAGCCTGCTGCCTTCAGCCACAGCGCAGTGGCCACAAGTCCTCATGGCGAAGGAATACGAATTAAACGATCTTACAGACGAGTAATGCTTGACGTTCGTTTGTTATTTTGTTACCCAGAATGGTCATGGATAAAGGGGAGTAAGGAAAAGGAATAAGGAGTTGTATCTAATTAAGCGTGAATTTGAAATGAGTGTCCATAACAAATTTTGTAAACCAACACTACTATCTGGCAAAATGCGTTAATTTAGCAAAATCGTGTGTGTGGTTTCGTGAAGTGAAGTGCGCTGAGAAAAGCCGAAGAATTAGCAAAAAGTTAGAAACAAAAAGGGTAAAATGTACGTAGCATAGTATGTTGATAGAGAAGAACGCGCAACGACGAATATCAACGCAAAATATCATTGTGTTGAGTCTTTATTAATTATTTACGCGAGCGTGTCTTACATTTGCTTGTTTTCTTAACCGACTTCAATAGGGAGATTTCTCAATTCGACCGTATATAACACTTTTAATGTGCGGTCGTGGATAACTTCGTCGTTTATGAATTTTGATGATTTTAATTTGAAAGTGTAAGGTCTCATTTTAATTTGGTAAAGATATGATCTTCGTTTCGGAGGTAGCGTAGAACACCTGCATAATGGAAGCAACCACTAAAGTGGAAAAAATAAAAAAACTTTTAACTAAGACTGCCTTCATAAATAATAAAATAAACACTTTTGAGAAAAACTGTTTAGCAATTCTGTGCCAGTTTTTTTAATTGATCTTTACCAAAGGAACGTACTTCCTAAACAGTTTCCGTCATCAAATTATTTTATTATTTTTGAAGACGGTTTTACTTTTCTGTTAAAAGTTTTTATTATTTCTATACCACAGTTTGTACTGTAATAAAGTGGAGATTTATGTTTGTGTAATATTTTGATCAAACACGTGTACATGCATCAAAACAAAATTGGCATAAAAATAATATGTAGCGTCAAAGCCTTGCGCACTTACTGAGTATATCTAAAATCTATCTTTTCGATGAAAGATTTCGACGAACGAAGTTTTGCCGAAACATGCGATTTAGCCGTAGATTTTAAATATATGATAATATTATAATTAACGTGGATTTTACTCATGTTGCCTGGCCTTAAAACCGAAAAACTGGACACACCAATCAATGTAGCCGCCGGACATCTGGGTCGGACACCTTTATATTTTAGTTTTCAAACACAAATTTTATAAAAAGTCAAACAACGTTCTTTCTTTTTTGTCTAGTCCAATCAGAAACGCCTAAAATAGCCGAACAGGGCGGACATCGTCTAATTTTGAAAACGCAACCAAAAGCCTGTCTTTGTCCTGCTTTACCCGGATGCCTGGCAACACTTGAGTATCATCTACAGATATTCTTGGGACATTTTTTGCGCATATACACGTTAGAATAAAACAAAAATCGCCACAACGTGCGTTACCTATGCGTTAGAACTCATATTATTTTAATAATATCTCACACAAAATGTCTTTTAGCACTCGGAGATTACTTAAGGTGTGATTTTAATGATACTTTAAGTAATCCTTAAATCAATTAAATTTACTTAGCTTTAACAATTCTTGAAGCTAATCTCTCCTTCGAGATGATTCTGACCAGACTGTGGTTCGTTGCCGGTAATTAAGCTTGTAAATCCGACAATTTGAAAAATCTTTGTAGCCAGAATGATATTGACGAATGCTACGAGTATCTACGACATCACATTGTCCAATACCGACTTTACTTTAAATGAGTTTAATACTTATTTGTTAACATTGTAAAATATATATTTTTTTATTTATAAAAAAGTTGTTTTATTTTATGGACCTTAGCTTTAAGAGAACTTATATCGGAGTGCTTATGTTTTATTTCTTCTATTCTTCGCAAGCTTTAATAAAATAAATAGTTTAACATAATTAAATATTTATGTTATAAAGGATAAATAATTGTTTGTGGGTTTTTTTACGATCAATTTTAAATAGGATTGTTTTATTTGTTATAGTTACAGATGTTCACGGAAACCTAATATTTGTAAATAAGATAATGTTAACTTCTTGATTGGAATGAAAGTTTAATTTTAAACTACATATATTAACACACGTTAAACTTTTTATTCGTTACGTATTTGATAAAGGATTATTATAAACTTATTATGATAGAAGAATTTCTCATCGCTGGATTCCTATCCAAATAGATATACAAGAGTAAATGACGTTGAAATAATGTGTATCAAATTGTATAAATATCAACCCAGGACAGGATCGACGTTCTTTCTTGGGTCGACTACAGATGCGTGGCTAAGGACTAAGTTTGAACACCTCGGGTGTTAAGTGTGTCTTTGACCACACGCATCAAATCAGACCGCAGCTGCAAGAATACTGTTATAAGGCAGAAATGTGGGTGGCGGTGTCTCCGGAGGCGAACCACGAAGTGTTCAACAAACCATACCATCTTTTTCTTTTTGTAGAAGTTAGTGTTATTTAGGAGTATTAAAAGTTATAAGGGTAATAAATGCCCAAATTGCATAAGCCGAATGAATCAATGTAGTTTGAACTCTAGAAGTACAGACTCTACCTACTTATATCACTGCGAGATCATGCGGTCTTTTAGTGGCCTACGTGGCCTTTCGCAGATATTCATTCGTGAATCATTCGATCAAAGTACAACGTCTAGATATTACGTGTTTATGTATTTAATTTAATAGCTCGCAATAATAGTTCAACACGATGAAAACATCCGATATCATAATCACATGTAACTGAACATTTCGCTGTTTTCTTTTTTTTCATAAATAAAAAAGGTACATTGCTATTCCACATTTAATTATTGTCGAACCTCGTAATGATCTCTCGTCAAGCTTGTAATGGCTGGTTGTGGCGAAAAAGTCTAGGATGTTTACAAATCTATATATGGACTCCGGCAAAGATTCACAACGGTCATCTGATGAAAACATCCGAGATAGATTTCTTAAATGCCTTGTAAATAGTACCAGACCCTTACTGAAACTTACCGCGTACAATGCAGCCTAACTTAATTGCATATGACCAGGGCCGGATTTAGATGTGTGGAGGCCCTTATTCAGTGGCGGATTTACACATTCGCCGCCTGGGGTAAAAAACAAAATTACCTAATGTAAGGACATTACATTAGGTACTACTAGTAGTTACATGGTCTACCCCGGGGCCTTCATAAAAAAGGTTTTGTGAAGGCCCCGGGGCAGTACATCCGCCTCACCTCCCTCAAATCCGGCCCTGCATACATATTAACACAAGCCTCGATTGATTAATTACAGCAACACTACAAAGTTTAAAAAAAACTTTACACTGCATTAAAAAAAACAAGTACTTTTTATTGACCAGTACTTTTTTATATTTATATATATTTAAACAAGTAGATGTGAAATTTGCAAGACAAATAATGATTAGTAATTTTTCACCACTTGCAAACTTATTGTTAAATAAAAAATACTAGGTACGTAGATTATGGATTATCCAGTTCTCAGCAATACTACTGTATAATAAGTTCCTATTGCAGATGCATTTTACCAACTCACAAAATATTTACATATTAGGAATCTCTTTTTAAAACCTAACGCTATTTATTAAACACGTAAATCATGTTTGGGTGATGCAATTGAATATTGCACCTGTATGTGAATGACCTATCAAATTCACGTGTGTACAACACCCGAAGTAAAAGTCTAAGCGCAAGTCAGAGTTCTACTTTTGACAAATTTGGAACAAATGCCCTTGGCTCTTAGGTTAATTTTCTGTTGATACAAAATCCTCGATCACAAGCACAAGTCGTGGCTTCGTAATGGGCGAGCGTGTGACGTGGTCATAGCATCGCGCCACTTTGTCATCCAATCCTCGAGTCCCGCGCTGTATGCATGCATAGCCTTCCACTCGACTCACGCTCGACCTGCGAGCAGCCGCTAGTAGACTATACGTCACCGCACTAACAGTTTTAGATTTCAGTCAACTGGTTAACACGTGAACGCATCGTCGCGTATTATTTTAAGTGCCGGCTCGTTAAATAATATTGTATCGTCTAGTGCAACCGAGACATAACGTAGTTCCTATATAAAATATTGTAGCTGTTTAATTGATCACTTTCCTTGATGACAGTGCCGAGGAATAGTTGTTGCGGATTTAATTAAAATTAATAAGTAAGTAAATTTTATAATATACAAGTATTTTTAATATTTACGTTAAATGAATAGCGTCGGAAAACTAAACAAATACATTTTACTAATGTAACATTAAATACAATTGCCAGATAACCGGCAAATATAAAAGGATTTATGTACTTACATTTATTTCACACACAATATTATTAACAATATCTGTAAATATTTTAATCTTCTTTTAGATTAATGTAAACCTAGACAGTGTTTGAAACAAATCAACAAAGCTCATAGCATAATGCGTCCTACAATTTTTCAACAACAGATTATCTAGGTCCTAGGTCAGGTAGCATTATACATGTTTTTAGTTTATTTTGTTGTTAGTTTTATTACTTTACTTATATTTTATTGAAGTATATGCGGTTTTAACTCTCAAGATATGCAAATTATCTAAACGCTAGCACAGCGCTTCTTAATGGGGTCATAATCTTTCTTGCACTAAAATATTAGTTAATAGTGCAGTAGACTCGACTAAATCACCGATGCACCTATGTTTATTTTAGTGATAAAAGTAAACTCAAATTGGGCTACAATTATCAACATATTATTTTCCATGACATAGATAAATAATTTTATAATATATAGATGATTTATAATAATTTGAAAACCGAATAAGGTTTTCTTTTGCAACGACGGAAATACTGTCAACGTGAAAGGTGAAAGTGTCATTTCATTTGTCATTTTTCTTACTCAAATTCATCAAATCGTCATTTTCGTTATTAATTTTCCTAAAATGTATACGTATTCGGAAAATGGAAATTCTACTGCAGAACATTAATCATTCAGTATAGTTTAAAAACGATAATACTGTGCTTCCTTTTTTTATTAATAATTGAAAATAAATAGAAGATTAGGTATGTTAAACAAATTTACGTATAAACCTGGCGAATATGTGTTTATTTAAAGATTCGACCTTCTTTTTTAACTACTAACTTTTTTAAATTTTCGTGTTGCTAATAATGTTGCAAGAGGACGTGATGTCAAAAATACGATGATTCAGATAATGGCTGTATTTTGTCTAAATATTATAGTTCCAATGTGCTATGCAGTACATTCTGACAGGAAAAATTCGATAAATAAATTAACAAAGATATATAAGTATTTCTATAAATTCTTACAAAATCAATTAATTATTAGTAAGAAAATATTCAGTTTCGATGTTTGTCTTACAGTTTAAAATAATGGCTCCAAATTCTTCCGATGCGAACGGGGTACTCTTTGAGAGTGACGCCTCTACGCCCGACCTAGCGCTTCCGATCACACCCATACAGCAAGCTAAGCCCTATCAGAAGAAGCTAGTGTGGAGAAACATTATTGCATTTACATATCTCCACCTTGCTGCGCTGTATGGCGGATATCTCTTCCTGTTTTCAGCAAAATGGCAGACTGATATATTTGGTAAGTAGTGTCACTTTATCTGATTAACTTTATCTTGATTTTTTATATTGTATTGTTATTGTGATTAATGGGTATGATGCTTATTGTTTATACTTTTGTTGATAAGACCTGAGCTGATTCTGTCAACAATATACTCTGGTTATAGATTTATTTATTCTCAAAAGAAATAATTACAATTCTCTTGTATGAGTACTTATAAATACATGATTACATTTCTTAATAATAAGCGTAAGAGTACCAAAAGCATAAATCGAAGGTACACAACAATTTCTACAAGTGTCGAGACACGTAAACATAGAAATGTGCCGTCCATAAGAAGATGCATTATCTATAACTTGTTTGTGAAACCAAAAAACATCAACACTATAATAATTACTGGACCGTGGTTTTAAAGTATATAAATGAAATCTTAGATTTTATTTTATAATGCTGCATAATGTGAGTAACTTAGTTACAGTTGCTATTTTTATGTAAAATGTACTAATATAGCAATTATGATTAAATACTAGGTAAATTTTGATTATTAATATTTCTCCTAACTTTAATCTTATAATTTAGCTAAAAGTAGTGTTATGTATCTATTTGGATATAATATGTGAGATTTATAATAACAGTTTTTGTTTTGTTAGATGTTTTGTTTTGGTATTAAAATATTGTTTTTTAATTTATGGTCAGCTTTTAATACAATCATTTAGTTTATTTAGGCTAGTCAGTGATTATTTTTTTAACCATTTAAAGACTAAATAATAAATAGGAAGTCTTACATTACAACATAAAAAATATGCCGTTTTGATTTTTTTTTTATGATCTAGGATAAACATGGGTCTATTCTCACAACACTAGAGAACTTGGAGCTGAATATGCATTAACAGAGGCAATAATTAGTTATCAATCGGACTAGAATATCAATGTACCTGGATGCTTGGACTTTGAATTCTGACATGATTTAACAACTGCCGACTGCATATTGACTAGCTCATTTTCAAAACAGTGCATATCAAATGATGCAACAGTAGACCCACCCACATTACTGATTATGCCCAACATGT
>DWNJ01000741.1:0-13970 GCA_018250275.1 Udranomia eurus
GAGCTGATATACGAGTATAATTATTATTTCACTTGACAGATGGCGCGACCATTGGTAAAGAACTAATGAAAAGGAGGGTCGGATTTGAATAGAGAACAAAATACCCGAGATAATCCCTTTCATTCGGGTCCTATTAAGTGAAAAATCAATACGCTCACTACCAAAATTGGTATTCATGGTCGTATTTAAATTCAAATAAAGTTTTAACTCGCTTTCTCCCCAATCGTGCCATTTGATTACTGTTTTGATTACAAAGGGGGTGCGTTATTCATTTTTGAAGGGTTCGAGCGGTCAGCTGATCGATAATTATGAACCCCGGGCTATCTTTCGTCAGTATTTGTGTTCATGATCAAAGCATTCGTAATGTTTTGTACTCTTCGAACGCAGTTCCCATTTTTGAATAGATCAAAGTCCCTACTGCTTATTAGATCTCGGTCCGGTTTATATCACAGTGAATGGGTGGGTGGAAAGTTTTAATTGAATCAAACCTTAAGAATACGTTAGTAATATTGATGGGGCTATATTTTTTTTGGTTGGTGGCAGGAAATTAGTGACGCAATAGAGCAAAATTGCAGTTGTACGTATGTCCTATACGTACATTTTTAAACTGTAAGATTTTTACTGTTGTATATGGTTTCGTGGTAACCGATTATGATAATAAAAAGGTTGGTTTGTTTCTTCTATGTAAAAGGCTGTCTCCGGTAATACTGTTTAGATAAAAAAAGTGTCAAGAAGTTAATTTACCCAAACTAAAACAAATTTTCCGCTAATGAAATAAAATTCATTTATTTATTTAAACAAACTAACAAAGCACCGTTTAGCGTCCATGGAGAAAGTAGAGACATTGTTAATACGCGAACGTAAGGGCTAACTAATTATACGAATATGAAATATCTATGTATATACGAACAAATTGCGCTTAAATCAACTAAATAATCTCGATATTTATACATGTTATATAGACTGCAGGAGGAATTTTAAATACTATACCTATTGATTCAATCCCAAAGGTTCCAAAGTCTTTAATTAACTATACTACTGTTTATTATAATATACGATACTACTGTTCTATCGTTTGACTGTCAATTATATTAGAGCTGAGGCATAGACACCTATTGCTTACATACTAACGTCAAACGCTGAAAAACAAGTATATAGAGAACTGTAAATTGCCTAAAACCTATCGATTTCAGTACCAATATTTAGGCTTTAATATTGAATCCGACTGGTACATTGATGTAATGACATCCAAATTAAAAACACTATAGTTATTATTTCCGGCAATTATAAAATTATTTATTTATTGTATCACCTCTTACATTTGAGATGTTACAAAGCCTGCCTTCTTAATGTTTGATGGCATTCTCCGACAGTCAACCCTCGGTGGATGTGAGATAGGTGGTATACATCTAAATTACGAATAGAAAACAAATTATTTATAAGACAATATTACATACACTCTATATTTTAAATGAATGGCTCAAGTGTGTTTTGTGTGTGTACTGTATCTGTATGAATATCGTAATAAGGATAACTTATTATTAATTAAACTTTGAAACATAACTGAAAAACGGATTTCATCTAAAAATGTTCAACAAGGTTCTGATATTTGTATTTTTTTAGGATGAAAGTAAATTACCTAAATATTCTATATCATTAGCAAGACCTTTTTGTATTCTGTAAAGATTATTTTATATTACTTGATAAACAAGCCCAGATCAAACAAAAGAAAACCCCACTAAAGCTTAATATTAATTTTTACGAGATACTTTTCAATATCAAAAGAAACTTGGCTGTCTAAGGAGCCTAAACTTTTATTTTATATCTATATAAATAAGTATTTTCAGTAGCTAAGTAAGATATAAATTTATTCTATTATAGCATTCTCTTGTTCTACTTCTGAGCACGAATCTTTCTCTGTAACTGTTAAAAATATTATTAGGTACCCACACTATTTCCTTTCGAATACGATTATTGCTCTACGCTTACTGGACATCTCAACATTTTCACTCAAATTAATAAATCAACGGTTTCAAGCACGGCGAATATTTAAATGTTGCTTGTTTTTTATCTAGGGTTGATTTCTGTTGTCCATGGGCCGCGAGGACCAGTTAGCATTATGTGGACAACATTGTGTTAATACTATGTTAACATCTAATCAATGTAAAAATCTTATTTTTCTTTCTCAATAAACATTCTTAAAACAAGTTAATCTATTTAACTTAATTCATTTTCCTTTTTCTTTCAAACCCTTATTGAGATTCGTAGTATTAAACACATTTTGTTCGTCGTTGTGGTCGTAAAATCTACCCAAGATTTTAATTACGGGCTAAATACGGGAGGGTTCTGAAAGTGACCAACACATGCCGCCGACATGGAATTAAAAAATGAAATTAATTAGAGCATGAACACAATACAAGTAAAATTACAGTGGGAAATGTATTGGGATTTATTTTAGCTTTGTAATATAATATGTAAAATTAAAGCCAATGAATGGTCGGATTGAAGTGATTGCTCACAAAGTTACTAATAAAATAACTTAATGATTGGAGTAAAAGTTACTCCTTGATATATTCTTACTTTTAAACTGCTTATTAGGGGTTAACGTAAACATTTTAACGATAAATGTTTTAGTTAAACGATAATCATGCGTACGTTACGTTTAAGCTTTAAAATCATCTTGAGTTTAAATAATTACGACAAGGACCAATATTACAAAAAAAATCGTTGATTTAGTCTCTAATGAAGCTCAAAGTAATCCCCACAACTTCTTGATCGTTAGTTGCAACACTCTAACTCATAGCACTCGACTACTACCGTTGCCTAGTCGCGGAAGTATACGCAAGTGTTCCCGCGGCTCCGCCCAGTAGTGGCGGGAAAGAACACCGTGAGGTTTTAGTGGGTTGGAGTCGCACATAACTCTCCGTCGGCCCTGTGGCGGAAGGGTATGCCGGATTTTTCTCATGTTAAAAAAATAACCGTTCTATGAGATGTTCTGTTTATTACATATGTTATACCAAATCTCGCAAGACGGCACAGGTAAGAGGTTCACAAAAGAGTTACGAGTTTTATTACAGTCTAACTCCTAGCCTCACGCCACTTTTCAAGCTAGAAATAGGTTAAGGCGACGTTGGACAAGTGCAGATTGCTAGACTTAACACAAGTTTATAATATTGTGGAGAACTCTTGTGCTGAATACATTTCATGGTTTCACAAGATGTTATTCATTCATCGCGAGTGATAATTAAATTTCAGGCGCACCTGCTTTAGAAAATGTTGCGATGATTAAAAACAACCGAATGTGACATTTTCGACATAATAAATGTGTCCAAGTGGCCCTTGAAGTAGTACTGTAGTAGTAGTTTTGAAACAAATTAAAGCGCAGCGTACCAGATAGAATGGCATGCCCGGTTTGGAATCAAGAAGAATCAGGAATCAAATGTTTTTATTCTTTATAAGGTATATGTATTTGACACTCAATGAACGTCACACACATTTCCATTAGTCACTGGCCATCCGCTTTCAACGCCTTCAGGTCCTCCTTCACGTCCTTCAGGCTGTGGTAGATCGAGAGAAAATTAATATGTTTTAATAATAATTTGAAATAAATAAATAAATTCTACATTGTGATTTTGGTCCAATACTAAACTCACGGGATAGCGACCGTTTGTATGAATATAAAATATTTGAAAAAGTTAGATACACATATATATGACAATATAAATTTTGCTAAAATAAAATCACATGGATACTTATACAATAAAAAAACAGTCTGTTGAGGCGTGCAATAGGCATTATTCATCCGTGCACTACGCGCTGAACTAAGCGCTAAAAGTTTGTATTATACACTCCAAACGTAGTCCAAGTGCTTCCAACAAAATGTAGTGTACTGCAACTGAAATGTTCTGTTTGCAGAACGGCCTATTTCCCGCCTATGTTCATCGGAACGTTCGCTGTCCTGGACGAATCGATACTATATTTTTAAAGCCTCACATAAAAAAGTTTTGCCTGTACTCGCTCGTTGGAGATCAAACAGTTCAGTTCAGTTCGATTTCTATTCTAGTTGTAGAGATTTATTTTTAGACGTAGGTAGATTTCGAGATATAACTTTACGTGCTTGTTTTACTAAATTTGCCTCCGGATAGAGTAGCTAGAAGGTAAACTCTAATTTTGGAGTAAATTTAGCTTTAACTTTCTAGAATCTTGTATTAAGCTCACTTGAAAACTCGTACAAAATATTTAAAAAATATATATGGGAGGTAGCAATCACCCGGATGGTAAGTAGAAATACAAAAGTAGAGTACAAATGCGTTGCTATCCCTGAGGACTAAGTTGGAACGCCTCGGTTAAGTCGGTTAAGACCAAACCACAACACAGCAGCCCTATAACAAGAACAAGAACAAGAAGAGCAAGAACACTGCTGTCATGAGCCAGAAATAGGTGTGGCGGTGGTGCCTCCGAGGTCGAACCGTAAAAGATTCTACCACCTACGAAACAATCCAGTATTCAAACATTGCCTAATGTTAATATAATATAGCAGAGAACATTAAACTATAACATGAATAGTACAACTTTCATGAATAGTTTTAAATATCATGTTTTATTTATTCAATATCTCCCGACTGGAGGCTGATGAAGAAAATCCTCGAATAGCTTCAAAACGGGGCATTCTAAAAATATTCGCTGTTTCGTATACGTGATGATATTTTTAAATACTGACAGTAATCATATACATATCACAATCCCATGAACGGGATATCAAATCGTTTTACAGTATCGCGAACGTGTATTGTTGATTGAACTACAAAAGCTTTCACAGGAGTATGAAGTGGCCAATGACGTGCCGGTATAACATGCTTCATGTTACGCGACGCGACTATTGTCTGTATGCTAGACGGGGAAATTAATTGAATTTCATTTGTTGGTTTTTACTCCAATAGACACTTCTACGTCATATACTACTACTACGACAGGTAAACTTTTTTTGATCCACAAAAACATTTAGTAAATTTTTAACAGGACTGGTAGATCTCAAAAAAAATTAAAAGTTAAGACTCATTTTTTTTTCTTTAAGCTTTAGTTAATCGCTTCTTTGCTGTATTCGTTTTCCCGTGTTTTATTTAATTTATATTGTACTTTGTAACAACTTGCAGCTAAAATTTAGAATACACACAACATTTTATAGTATGTATCCACAAATCGTTGTGAAATAGTCAACGGTTTAGCCGGTTCCGTATACGTAAAACACGCTTTAATGTAGGAATCTGAACCAACCTCGGGTACGAGAAATTTAATATTAATATGGTCAAATAGTGTCAAATTATTGTATATAATTATATATATCGTGTTTGTATTGCGTAAAAATCTGCTAACTGTTGTGAAATGGACAACGGATTAGCCGGTCCGGATCCCTAAAACACGCGATCACGAGACTGCGATTATTGCCGACAAATCCGCACCAAACACCGTTGATTCCGAATGTTAATAGTTTTCGTTGATTTTTACATATAAAATACTATAGTACAAATACAAACTATAGTACATATATCAAACCATACATAACCAAAGCTACCTGTTGTATAAAAATCCTCAAATTGTCCTGAAACGGACAACGGGTTAGCCGGTTCCGTAACCGTAAAACGCTTCACGCCCGCGATTATGCGATCATTGCCAATAAATCTGCAACGAGTGCCGTAAACTCAAGATGCTAATGGGTTTGCATTGATTTTTATAAACAGAAATGCTATCAAACTATACTACATGTATACAAAGGTTTTCTGTTGTGTAAAAATCTGCAAATTGACGTGAAACGGACAACGGTTTAGCCGGTTCCGTAATCGTAAAACACGCTTCACGCCCGCGAGTATGCGATCATTGCTGGCGAATCTGCACCGAGTGAACACGGGAAATTGAATTGGGCTTCTGAAGGCACTATTTTGGTTATGTCCTTTAGAGAATGTGAATTTGTACTTGGTTATGTGGTTCTTGATTCTAAAATTGTCGTTGTTGTCGGATTTTATTATTAAATTTAGATGTTCTATCACATTAGGGGTTAAATTGTGTGCACATTTTAAGTGTAAATTTACTGTCGGATGCTTGGCAAAAAAATTACAAAGGCTTTAAAACAATCGATCAAGAAAAGCCTATACAGCATACAATCTTTTATAATAATCCTTACAGTTATTTATAAAAAATGTACCTGTACTGAAAATTATTCTTGTATCGTCATCAATTTACCCATCATTTAATAAAACGTTATGTACCTTACTACTTTCATAAAAAAACATCATAAAACATCTTAAAAGCACTTCAAAGCATATTATGCCCATACCATTAGATATTTTGAACATTTCAAAGGTTCTCCAAAAAGGTACAGAGAACCTTATGAATTTTTATATGGGACGTGGAATTTTATGCGAGTCTTCGTCAAATATGCCCACGGCCAAATGTACCTTGCGACGTGGAATGGTTTGAAGTTGTCTATTTCTACCCGCCCCATGTATTTAAATGATACCTTTTTTGTCGTCAGAAACACATTACAGGTTGATGAGCGCCGCGAGTTATTTTCGGTACATTGAAGAATATAATTTCATTTATTGCATTGCGACTATACTGTTTCTTCCTTGTACTCGAGATGGGTGTATAAAATTTTATGAATAAATAACGTGCAACGTTAATGCCTTTGTGAGTAGGCTATTTAGAGTTCTTTTAATCGACTGTCTTTTAACTTTTCATATAATTTTAAGCTTGACATTGTCATAAAAAGTAATATAAAGATAATGTTATATGAAGGACTCTTAATTCTATATATTTATCCGAGTTCAATAATAAACATCAATTCGATATTCGATCGTAAGCGCACGTAAATACTAGCAGCTGTATAGTAAAGAAGTAACAAAAATACCCTAGTTCCTCAGTTAGATTCATCCTTCTCTAAATACAATAAGGTATTAAATTCCAACAAGGTATAAGCCGTAATGATTTGGAAATAAAAATTGTTAAAATATATTAATAAAGATATTTCTCTTTTTGTAACGAGACCTATTCCCTTTATCCATCCGTTACCCAATTAGACCGAACGGACCGTCCATTGAGATTTGCATAGATATACGATTATGGCGAATGGCCCGGCTCTGTAACGATGTGTTAAAAATATTATTTAGGAATAACTTATTAATGCGGTAATATTCGGGATATTTTCTAGTAAAGAATTTACTGACATTCTTATAGCTGTGTATGAACGAAATATCTTATTTAGTTACACAAAAATGTATGGTTCAAGCTTGATCTAACTGGAAAAGACCTGATGGTAGTAAAATGGTCGCTTACACATAAAGGTTATATATGTTACAGGTATGGTAGATATAGGTTAGATAAGGTAGATATAGGTTTTGTATAGACTATACCAATGCGTCTCTCATAGAATTGTATTCATTGGAAATATTTTTTTCACCTTTTTGCAAAACTAACGCCTAGCTTGCATTCAGTGTTTTGCGTCTCTCATGGAATCGGGAAGGTAGCGTGGTTGCCCTATTATCTGAAAGCTATGTCTTATATTTTAGTTGAAAACATAACAATTTCGAATTTTAAAATGCACGCCCCTCCACTAAATAAAATTGTTTTAATGTGTGAAAACGTATATTTATTACAACTCTTTATTAGTATGTGCAGGCTATTTTTTATAAACTCACTCTCGTCCGTGCACTCATTGGTCAACTAATAGGGCGATGTGTCACTGTCACTGTGGATGCAGTAATTGTACGACTTGTCAACTAACTTAAGTACTAGTTGGTAAAAAAAACTGGCTGTTTGCTTCATTTGTACTGTTTACTGAAATATTATTAGCTTATAAATCGTTGCATAACATATGTGGGCAAAGACTTAGGAGGGGTGTGTATTTTTAGACGCAACTCCAACCTAGTTCTAGTCCAAAAGCAGAAACGCATTCCTGTACACCCTCAAATAGTACTTCAATCCTTAGTTTGATAGTGCAAACTTCGTTCGATAATGTTCGATAATGATTTTTTTGGTACATTTTGGAAGAATGCAGATACTTTTATCAAAGTTAATATGATTCCATAGAACCATAAAAGTCCTACCATCAGTACCTTTGAAATCATATGTTGAAACTATAATGACACACTGCCTGGAAGCAAAATCTATAATCTTAATTTTAAATTCAAATAAGCACGTGTATAAAGCGTCCCCATAATAACACAGGCCAGTGATTGTAATCCCTAGCGCATGCAGGGGGAATCGCGTAATTGTTCACTTTTCGTATGATTAATTTTTCACACTCAATGGGGTTGGCCGAATGAAATATGTGGTAGCGACATCGTCATGTTAGCTGAATGAAAATCCAAAAAAATGTCACGCAAGAAAAATTGTTCCATGAGTGCGGAGGAATTTGTAATTGTTTGTTAAGCAACGTGTGGGTGTACCTACGTCATGTGGTTAGAACATATTGTAGGTATATGGAATTAAAACAGAATACGCATCGAATTGATTTGAAGTCGGTTAAAAATACTACTGTTCGCGACTCCGTCTGTACTGTAGTGGAATTAGTATGTACTCCTAGCGTTACTTAGTAGATACGATGATTTGAAAACTATGGCTCTGTCACTACCGATTAGCGTAGACTTTAGTTATATTTTTTTTAGACTTTTTTTAGACTTTACTTTAGACATATTCATATTCATGTGAGTCACTTAAGTGCCTTATCTGTCGATAACAACCTGGATCGACAGTTTAATTCTACAAGACTCTTCCAACACATAGCACAGAAGCGTGTAAAAATACGACTATCGGTCAGACCTATTCCGGTAAATACCGCGCCTTACTTAGCTTATCTTGCTTAATCGATGCTCTTAGTTGCTTCTATTTCTTTAAAAATCATATTAAACTCGATCGATATCTAGCGGCAGTTCGTTCAAGAAAGTATCAGACTTCACAATGAATAGATCGCGAGTTCGCCTATCATTGAGCTACTGACGTGAAGCCTCCTCTGTAAAGTTTAGCTAAGAAGAATTAATAGTTTCGGTGAGAGATGCAAACATGTCTGACGGCTGAGAGTAAACAGAACAGAGATAAATAATATATATGATAATAATAAAGTACAATATTAATGGCAGAAATAAGCCAGCACAAGAAATATCTGAATAAAATATGATATATATTCATTGCAAATAAGCTTATATGCATATTATATGTGTAACTGAACGTATAATTATAATAGTATATTGAATAAGTATGAGGACACAGTAAATAGTAATCTCCTAGCGAAGTCCCCAAAGTATAACATTGTATACATTCATGCTTAAATAAAATACCGTTATTATCTTTCTATATATTGAGGTAGCAATTGAGCATGTCTGTCTGATGTTACGTGGTCACTGCCACCCATGGACATCTGTAATCAACCCAAGTAAGGATCGAAATTCGTTCTTAGGTCGACAACAAATGCGTTGCTACCCCGTCGCTAGTTTCATAAAATATATGGGTTCGGAATGATCACTGCCATTAACGTATATATGAGTTCGGTCTCGGTTATCAATGCCATTAACGTATTTTTTGAAGCAACAGATTTCTAATATTTCGTATAAAATACTTCAAATTATATTACTCTATACGTATGACCAGTAAGGAATATTTCGGACAAAATATAAATAATTGATACCTTAATAATTCAAATTCAAAATTCGAAATAGGTTGATTTTTGTCGACCGCTATGCTAAGATCTGTAGTGCATATGAATTAATCGCGTAACTTACACAAAGCAGATAGACTCGATTTTATAGACCGCTGAGCAATATTAAATATGCATTAATCTCGTATATTAATTTAATATACGAGACATATGACAATTATATTATCATAACATAAAACTAACAAAGCAAATAGACTCTACTGTCTTCTGTTGTTCACCTCAACAAAGTGAGCATTGCTTATTTCTTGCTCTCCGGATTAATATTTCAGATTGCGGCGTTCGCAGCTGTTGCTTGACTATTGTAGTCAAGATGAAGCGAGGAGCCCGTCACTTCAAGCTTCTATTCGGGGGTTGCTTTCTCTCTATTGGAACGTTGCGTAACTACTTCAACACTTTTACTTTAGTATATACTTTTCGTGCTTAGTTTGCGGGCTTATTTTGCGTACTTTCTTTGCGTTCTTCCATTGCGTAGGACTAACTTTATGTAGGTACTTACTTCGGCACTTGTTTGTAACGATGGAATGGAATTTGATTTTGCGTTTGATACCCAACGACAGACGTTGGAGTGAGTTTAAATGTCTGTCCTCAGTCGCGGTTTCTGTGTTGTTGTCTTTGTATGTTGTCCAGGGTACTCGCGACGCCAGGAATCCAGAAAGAAATAGTGTCAGGCTATAAAACTATATATATAGGCTATTGCGTCATAAAAAATATATTATATTATGGTAAGGTTGTTCGTTACTTTATAAGTTTTTGCATAGATGTATTATTAAAGAATTGTATAACGAACTTTATTTATTAAATATCAGACAATAACACTACTTTGTCGAAACAGTTACAATGTTTTTGAAATGCAGCAAAGTTTAGTTGTAACGTAAAATTTGATACGACGTTATCTGGAAATTCTCCAGTTTGTTTGTAGCTTTATTTACGAATAACTCGTACTCTTTCGAACGAGTTTAGTATTACTTCAAATTATGAGTTGCTATCGAACTGTACAATTTTACCGTAACAATATGTTGGATCAAGAAGTAAAGATTAGGTTTATGCCTAAAGAACAAATCTGACGAAAAATTAAGTTTATTTTCATTGGAAGTTATACATTACATGATAATCATAATTACCTTAGAAAACAGATTTATTTTATTTACTACATCGCTATAGAACATGAACTCAGTTCCATAGGCTTATTAATATAATGTACTCATACGTATTTATTCCGAATTATTTGTACATTTATATACTTGAACACAATACTTGAGAAATCGAATAAAATCTCCAAGCAACTACTTCATAAATAAATATCGTAATGGCTCTACGAAGATGGAATCTAAGTTCAACGTCAAAAATTATATTTCTTCGCACAGAAATATTGCTCGATCAATGAACTGCGTTATACCTTAACGTATAGATCTTGACCCACTGAGGCGGATATCCTGAGTAATCGATGACTAGAGTGCCTACGGCAGGGCTTAGTATATATTTTTTGGGTCGGAAAGAAATTTATACGTGATCTAACTACCCGCTATAGCCCTATCTTACAGATACCCTGCCCTGGGACCTGTGAGCCCTATCCCTCATCCATCTATAATATTTACTTGAATCCCACCTATGTAATATTAGTTTAACTGTTTATTTGCTTGAATTAAATTGAACTTTTAATCATAAAAAATTATGACAACTAGACATGTGTTTGAAAAAATATTTTTTTATAAAAATTTAAAATAAAATGAGTTAATTTATTTATATATTTATTATAACTCATTTTTTATTTAAAAATCCTTTACTGGACTAGTCCTTTAGACATTCGTATTCCTGTCATCGATCGATCATAGATCTTTTCGACGTACTTTTTCGAGGATAGATTAATGTTTCCCATTTTAATCCTCAGAAATGTGATATATATGTTGTTCCATTTGAATTTAGTCACAGATATACGGCAAAGACGTATATCTTTAATGTACAACGTATGTATATTTTAACGTTGCATGTAACTAACAAGACAAGGCCAACAAGAAACACGAGTATAACAAGAAGAGTAAAACAAGTTTACATATAGACTGTGTACACTACAGTTTATGGATGGCGAATAACCTAAACAATGCCTTCGTTCACTCACAAAAGGGTATCTGAGACTATTGAGACTATTTTGACTCCATTCTTGTGGACTACGTTATCCTCTTCACGCCTAAAGCCCTATGCCCCTAATATGATATACGTTTGTATGCCAAAAAGGCTCCTCTCAGATTGACCAACATTTTTGTCCGTGAACTACGACGCTATTGTCAACAAAACACTGGTTAATCAAACCAATTGAAACCTCACAAGTCCATAAACTATAAGCACGGATTATTGTTTATCGGAAAACAATATTAAACATGTAGAACTTCGTTTCCCGCTTCCACGTACAGGTACGGAACAATAAGCGACCAAGTCGGCCTTGTGCCTGTAACCTTTTTGCGCAAAGTTGTATTAAATTCATAAGTAGAGCGAAGCAAAAAGCTCTCCGTACGTCCCTTCTGACACATAATGGACACAAGTATAATAGACGCTCCATTTAGAGTCACATGTGCCTACGCGACTGACATTTGAGAGGTTTCCGCTGTTTATTCTCGTACTGCCATATCAAAATAGCGATACTCGATTTTTTTAAGTACAAGTAGCTACTAATAACTACATGGTATAAAACAAAGTCGCCCTCCGCGTCTGTCTGTTTCTAAGCTTTCTTATTTTAAACCACGCAACGGATTTTGATGCAGGTTTCATTGTTTTCTAGACAGTAGTAACAATAGTTTTATTCCCGATGGTTTGTACATGTAAGACTAATTAAGTATTTGTATAAAAGAGAAAATTCCATATTTTGCGACGAAGACCGATCAAGATTGCGATCAAAAACATGATTTTAAATAGCTTAAGTTGCAAACGCTGGCTGAACTGTATGAGATTCATCAAAATAATATACTAAGGAAATGTGATGTACATTCAATATTTTATAATATTTTAATATCTTCTAAGTCACTCACAGTGACCATATATATCATTAAATTATTAATTTATTTGCAGAAGGTAATTTGTTCTAATCAGTTTTAATCCTTACCCGTATAAGTATATTAGTTACTATCAACGTAGATCAACAATGTCCTTTATTTCTATAAGTATTTAACAAGTTACAACCAAAAATATAATTTTAAATAGATTTCAATAAATAATAACATTCTATAATGTTCAAGTTACATATAGCATAATATTAAATGAGTAGTTTTAGAAAATATACTTTAAAATTTTAAATTGCCTTTAGGTACTCTAGACTACGTTGAGCTGAGGAGTAACATTTCTAGACCATTCTATTAGTCTATGAATATTGAATTTTAGGAGTAGATGCTAGCCGTGCAATGATAGTTTCTACTTACTTTCTACAAGTTATATTTAAAGCTGCGTTTCCATATTTTATTTTATAATAGTTACTTAAACTTGAACTCATTGTTTTGAATTCTTGATTCGGCAAGACGTGTTGTTTTGTGGAAAATGAAACGAAAAATAAAATGAGGTAAGTGTCAAATAAGGTAAAGTATTAAATGATATTATAATGACACGCGCTTCGGAGTGTATGATAAGCTGTCTGTAGGTGGTTCTTGATGCAAACTAATATTTAAGACGGGTGAAGGTCCTATTGGCATTTAGCATTAGAATGGCATGGCAATTATGGTCCAGTCCGTACCAGGTGAGAAGGATCTTCTACCCAGGGATGACAGGGACTTGAAGAGCCATAGGTGAGGCCTAATAGCGATATCAAACCATACAACGTATTATAAAATACCAAGGTATATTTAATCATAATCTGGACACTTGGGTTTTTTTTTCAATCATTTCCTCCTCATAATATAACTGGTGAACTGAGCAGACCCAGCTCACTTCGTTCCGCCTCAGAATCATTCTCCGTCCCCGTCTCCGTTGGATAAGGCTTATGCCCAGGTACGAATAATGTGGCCAAGTTTGTAGTTTCTATTGCATATTTTAACATGAAAATGTAGTTATTGTTAAATATCTAGTACAATAATATAATAGCTAGTATTGTAGCCTTTTGTTGTAGATATTGGTGTCCTCTATAAAATTATAGCGCACTTTTCCCTATTGTGAAAATTGTCTGCAGCGTACTCGATACAAGGATTTTTGATCCGGGCTACATTATTGAAGTTTTCGTTGGATCCCTAACGTTTTTGAAAGTATTCTATCTCCTATGTTCAGCAAGGATAATATAGTATTCTAT
>DWNJ01000742.1:0-13967 GCA_018250275.1 Udranomia eurus
ACGATACCTCATTTAAATTTAACTACTTATTATTCAACACTTTTTCTGCATCTGTGCCTAGATTTTTTTTCTCAATTTTATTTATAATATGCCAGATTTCCAATCGTTATTTGATTATTTTGTTAGCTATATAACAATTATTTTGTAACTCGCTATAGTGATACTTAATATTCTTGAACCTTTTACAATACCTAATTACTTATCTTAAAATTGATATTGTTGATTACACGATAAAAATAGTATATTTATCTCTCATATCAATTAGATATTGTGGACAAACATATTCATTTTTGTAATATTTAATCTTTTGAAACCTTTTGTCATTATCGTTAGTACTCGTATATCGCGTGATTACGTAATTTGATTATCACTGATAGAACTTAACAAATACCTGTTTCGTTAAATATAGCAAGTTCAAAAAGTATATTATATATGTCACAATAAATCAGATGATTTCATAGCAAATGTGCAAACAATTTTTCAATTAATAAATAATGTGTGAAAAAAGTCACATGATCAGTGAGTGGTTCACCTTGAGACACGCCATCTTATGCGGCACACGATAAGATCTTCGGTAGAGCCGGTATCGTTGTGAATTCTGTGGTACATTTTGTCCGTGTTGTAAGATCTCGCCTCCGCACTCCGTGTTACGTCATCGTAGTTATGTTTACCGGAGTTTCACCCAATTGATGCATAAAATCCACAGCTCACACTACTGACCCGATTACGAACAGCTGTACCTACGTTGCGTTCAACTACACTGCTATTTTCTTTTCTTTGATTTGTACTGGTACAGACAAGTAATGTGTCGTGTTTGCTTCTACTGCCGATATCAGTTGCACTATTTACATACTACTAACTATAACAATGTCAATTGCAAATATGAAAACGGTGTTATTTGTAATTGCTGATCCTGTTTACTTGACTTCACCTAGTCTTATTGTTAGTTTGACTGCATAATTATTACAAATATTACTAACATACATATACATATATTACTAACATACATATACATATATTACTAACATACACATACATATATTTACACATAGTAACACTGTTGTAACTCCATATGGTTATTATTGTTGAAACTATTATTTACATACTTATTCACTTTGGTTGTTATGTATAACAATACTTTTATATTTTTCTTTAATAACTCTTACACTTCTAAACTTATTCAGATTTTTATTACCTGAACCGGTTCTAAAAGCACACGTGTTTAGCGCCGTACCCCTGTTGATATATCTACAATGTTTATTATTATTTATCGAGAAGGCAGGTGCGTGTGGAAATTTTTATTTGGTTGAAGCCCCCGGTATATGCTAATCTGTTCATTGTGTACGTGATTTGCATTGGCCGGGCGTGACCCAACCCAGGGTTGCTAAGAATAGATACGGAAGGAAAGCTGGCCCCGTTGCGTAGCTGGAGTGGAGACACGTGTTCACTGACACCAACTTGTTAACTTTTGGTCGATTCCTTTGTACTCGTCTACTCGCAGTTCGGTTTTCAGTGTTCCTTTCATATCTACTTTAGTGTGGTACATATTACCATATGACTATGTTTTACAACGAGAGCCGGTTCTAATTTCTCATGGCGGTTTACCTTTCCGAATATTTCCTATCTTGTTATCTATTATTACGTTTTAAATATTTTAAGTACGAATAGTTGTTATACAAGTTGTTAGAAAAGGATTATAATTAATCTCATTATACTTGATAGCGTCCATTCATCGGGATAAACCATCGGAGACGTTGATACTTGAGAGGTCACGCGAGACCGGTGTCGTCGCGTGCCAGTCGAAGCTAAATCCCACGATTAATTTGCAAATAAGGACCACTTTCCACGCGGACATTTCCTCGTGGATAACACGTCCAGTGAATTTGATCCTTGCCGTTAATTAAACCCAACCTAAAATTGATTACCCTTGATTACTTCCTTCTATTACCACAACTTTTGAAACATAAATCCGTTGTTGTAAAAAGTTACTTTAGTGTCATAAAAATAATAATCTCAAGCAAATCCGATAACAATTGACTTACATTTCTGGTCTGAATATAGATTTTGGTCTAAATACTTTCTATATAATGTTATAATATTTTTTCATAATGGGCGAGTTATATTGTTATGAGAAACCCATCAATCCTAAAACCAATCTTACAACAAAAAGTGGTGGATAACATGTCTATTAAATATTTAGCAGGGTATTAACCATTGCTTAATACCCTCGGTAGAAAATCGCCAAATGCTCCAACACTAGTCGTAATGCAAGCCAAACCAACGAGTTTAGCATCGATCCAATGGACAGGGGACTTAATGATGGCTCGGGGAGCGCACGCGCCAGATTTGAATCGGTGGCACGAAGTCGTTCGGTGCCGGGAAACGTCGAAAGAATCTCGGTCTCTCGGTGACTGAGCCTGTACTGTACTGTAATGAAGACACCACGTTCGCTGGAGTGATCGCCGTGTTACGATTTAGTTCAATCTAACATTGCTTATTATATTGTATTCATATAATAATCAATTGCCTTATATTAATTTAATGTACGTATGTATGTATGTATGTATGTATGTGAGTGTGTTATAATCTCTAACACGTCTGTTTTATTTATTTGTTTCCTTTCTGCCTTTATACTGCTATCATCGATTCCATGAAACTCCCGAAGGTTTGACTGACGGAGAATGCTTATAGACTAAGTCCACCTTTGTTATTATATCATATTTTATATAGGCTACATAAAGAATTGCCATGCCTAGCAGTACACATAGTTGTTGGAAACTTGTTAGCTTGAGGAAAAAATACAAATCATTCGTTTCCTGTACTTGATAATTGAGATGATAAGGCCGGTTTCAAATAAAAACTGGGCATTAAGTGACGCATGTTAGTAATTTTGCAGGATTGCAATCCGTAACGAAGTAATTGTACTTCAAAGTATATATACAGAACAAAGATACTGTACATACATTGATCATTAATGTTATCTTTAGTTTTTTTGAAAAGTAATTTAACAGTAAAAAAGAGGAATCACCATCGGTCACGAATATCTAGTGTTCGAATCACAGGCAATATCGAGTATGTAATTTTAACGATTGTCGTTTTGTACTTTAGTAGAAAAGCGTTGGCGTAGCAAGTTAGAAAAAATAACATTAGTCTAATGAAGACAGGAGTAACAGTTCTAACGGTGGGGCTGCGAAACTTGATATATTTTTTTAAACTATTAACATGTCATTACATACTAGTAATTTTGTTCACATCTCCAGCTAACTACAGGCTTGTGTTGGGAGTGGGTTCACGTCAATAGTTCAATGGGGGAGTGAGGATCGAACCTACGACCTCTCAATCGTCAGACCGACACACTACCCATTGGGCTATTGCCGATTCCAATTATTTATATGTAGTAGTGTTTGTATTATTACCTCGTGATACTTCACGTACGACTATTGATGAACTACTTACACAGCAGTATCGAGTATTCCGTGCACGTAACGCCCTTACGGATAATTTATCTGTTGTTTGTCGAATTATACAGTTTATTTTGCACGATAAATTCACCAGTGGAAAAACACTTGTGCCGCGTTGTTGTGGATGGAATCGTACAGACCTTATCGATTGATAGATTCCTTCATATCTCTCATGATATGGTCGGTAAATGCGTAGTGGCATAAACATGAAACAGATACGCGTTCAGTGGACGAGCGTGTTTCTGCGAGAGAAAAAAACAGCACTACCTCACCTCGACAACGAATTTGAAGGTTGACCACCGAAGTAGGTTTTATATTTTTAGATTCGTGCTGCTATCGATCGTGGGCCCGTTTTGTAACTTGTTTCTTGTAGCCCCTACTTGTCGTGTCAATTTTCACCGAATTTGCATACATTTTGCATGAGACCTAATCGTCAATTATGTCATTGCTCGAAAAAGCAGACTGTCGGAGTGATTCATAAACGTAAGTAACATTGTGATAAATGTGATTCACAATGTGTAACTTTATTTACTTAATATTATTATTATTATGTTATATTCTTTAATGTGATGTGATTATTTATTACGATTATTTTGGGCTACACCTATAGGTACTACGAGTGGAATTGAACGTAAATCATAATCAAAAACAATTTAAACATGGTAGAACCTTTTACGGTTCGACATCCGAGGCACTACCGCCACACCTATTTCAGCCTTGTAACAGCAGTGTTCTTGCTGCTGTTCTGGTTTGAAGGGTGTGGTAAGGAAGACGTGCTTAACCGAGGCGCTCCAATAACTAAAGTCCACAGAAGTAGCAACGCAATTGTATTCGACCTAAGAAAGAACTTCGATCCTGTCTTGGGCTGGTTACAGATATCCATAGTCCGCAGTAAGCGCTTACTACCAGGTGGACTTCATGCTCGTTTGCGACCTCAAAGTTATAAAAAAGTAAAGTGAAGAAATATAGGTACTCTTAAATGTGATCGGTTTTCTTTATTTAATACAAAGATTTTGGACTCGACTAGAATGAATCATAATTATAACAAAGAGGGAAATATCTCCTATATTCTCTGTACGTGTAGATTTTTACGTGTACATAAAATGTATACTCAACACCCCAAAAATAGACTTCTATGTTACTCCAACAATGACAGAGCTCTCATGGCGCTTTTAGCTAATTGCCTTCGTGGACGTGTAATCTAGCAAGGTTGTGCTTAATTAAAAAAAAGGTTTTTAAAACTGTAGTGTCAACAACTTTTGTTGGGCGCAAAAAAATGTTCTTTATCGTCATAAGAGTAATACGGACCGGTTTCGGGTGTGTCTGTTTCGTTTGTACAACACATCGTTTTGAAAAATATACTATTGCAAATCGTATAACATATGTAATTAGAGCATTTTGTAACATTTTGTAACGAGGTTTAGAGCTTGAATAAAATCTTCCCACCCAGAAGCTCTATTGCTGACGGCAATATTACATTCGTCTTATTGTTTTTTCTTGGTAGTTTCGAATGAAAGTTACTTCTACATGACCTCCCAAGTTCATTACTTGTTTGTCTGCACTATTATCAAGTCGAGTGATAACTGAACGACGTCAGTGCACACGTTCACATCATGCACTATATTGGATTATAACCTTACGCCTGTAGGGTATTAAGTGAGGAAGCCGATAAGACTGCATTTGCATTTTGCACGTATTTTATATTGGCATGCAACAAAATTCTAAGTTATTGTTTAGGTACGCAAAGTGTATTGTCAAATAAATTTATTCTAATATAAACGCAATGTTGGCGACGTACAGAAGTAACGGCAATAATTGATGTTGAGTGTCGAGACCAATGTCTGAAGAACTCCGCCTGGCTTCAACCAATTCGCTTTTTATACTTATACGTAATATGTTTTTTTAAATTACTAGCATGTCACAATACAAGTGATTTTGTTAACCCCGCCAAGTAAGCTCAAAGGCTTGTGTTGGAAGTGTGTTCACGTCAATAGATAGTGCTATGGGGGAGTGAGGATTGAACCATCTGTTGATCGTGTTAACCCGTAAGTTAGTTAGTGTCCGATACTTACCAACCAGTTTGTCGGACGTTTTCAACCCAATCTTTATGTCAAGATTTAAGATCTTTTACTTAATTATTCTTAAGTTATATTTCGATAAAACCCGGAACCGTCTGCTTAGATCGCCCTCCGCATGACTTGTATGAAAATACCACAAGTGGTACCACATATGGTATCACACATTTACACAGGTACATTTACGTTTTGAGAAAATATATAATGGATGGCATTTCTCTGAAACTTGTTGTCATTAATTACCTGCTATTATTCTAATACAACTCGCGTCTTACTTCTGGAACGTCTGTTGTAGGTAGTTAGCGTTGGACACTAGAGTTGAAATTCACATGATACGAAATACGTCTTGAGTCACGAGATTTAAGGATTAAAAGCTTAGAAATTAGTTTCCCGTAAAAAAGCCGATGTAATAACAATAATCCTTGTTAAAAATAGATAAATCTGTTAAGCTGGCTACACGCCTGTTCTCGTAATGAGGTGATAACTTATTCGTAAGAATTCGGTATAATAAGTTATTATTCAATAATGCCTATCTATTGACACCAAGGTTTGAAACGATACAAACTATCAACACAGAATCACAAATTGATATTTATTATTTTGCATTATTATTTATATGCCGAGGTCAATCATATCTCGATGGTAGTGGGCAGTATAATTTAAGCAAAATCAATTTATATACGTACATTAATCGAGAGTATGTTATTGTTGCACAAACATACCTACATTCATTCATACATATGTACTATAGCAATAATCATTCAGTGGAGAATACAACGTAGAATGGTATTTGCACTCTACGGACCTAAAACTAAACATGTACATTATTAAAAACTTATATACCTACTTATATGGATACGTTTAATTTTCATTGGATTACACATCGACGTTTCGCCTCGTTTTACAAAACCACCACCAATTTTGAGCCTCGTCAAACTCCTCGGGACTTAAACAGTTCATGACAAATGAAAATCATGTATAAATATGGACATTTATTCTAATACGTCATTAAAAGTTAATACAACAATTGAATTTCAAGGAAATGTCGTAAGTTCTATTTTTAAACCCTCATATTAATGTAATGTTTTGATGAACCACGTTGAACCGACCCCGTAACTACAGAATTGTGTCACTTTTAATAATAGATTAGTACTGTGTTGTGTTTAACAGCTGCGCAAATGTTTTCACACTATTCTACGAGAAAAACAACGGCCTGATAACACAGTGTTGTTTGAACACATGCCTATGAAATAACTCTGTTGCGTGGCGGTTGCTATTGTAACGATCTCGCAAATATACGTATGTATATACATATGTTATGGACAAATTTCCATAAACAATTATGTGTACGTTCTGTATGAACCTGCTTGGAAAATATCTCTCTATAAATTCCTTAATTTGAATTAATATCTTGCTTGGTTATTATAATAGTAAATACTCCATTCCGCGCAAGCAGTAGGTATATTTAACTTAATTTATGCATTATAATGTGTTACGCTCCGACGTTATCAATTGTTTGTTGACGAATTGTAATGCCGTGAAGTTCAATATTTTTTTTGTAGCGTAGCCTGTGATAACGTGTGACAAATAATATGTGTTCTATATAGTATATATAGAATTCCTCCGGTCCACGCTACGTATTAATTTGTGACAAAGAAATTGGCGGTCGATTTCCATACAATGTGATGGGAACATAATATTAGAATTCAAGCTTGTGTAACTGGCTCGTAAACAAAAGAGGTCCACTCTATTAATAGAACAATTAGTAGGAGTGTGCTAACCCGTGAGTGCGCGTTGTTTTTTTGTACCAATTATAATAAAGTCAGCCGATGGTTTTTATGAGGGTGATGTCATCACACGCCAAGATTTATGGACCAATCTAACTTACATCTCGACTATTTCTTTACATAGTAGAATGATATTAAAACAGGTTATGTTCAAATCAAGATTCGCGCGATTAATTTGTTTTTGCAATAAATTATGTCGATAAAATGAAAACAACCTTTACGTGATACAGCTGTAACTTTGTCGTATCCATCCGGACATAATAACATGAGTGCTTGCTTATCTTTATAATTTTCCTTATCATTATGTTCGAGTACGCTCAATTAGCTTGTTTGCGCTGTGAATACAGATAGACTCACAATGTCAAAGAAATTTAATAGAGCATAATAAAATCGTGAAGTTGGATTCTTTCTTTTCCGATTTGGCTAATAGCGTCCATGTTTTCATCTTTTAAATTGAAGAGTAAAGAAGATTTATTTTTATGAGATGTTTCAACTTGATTAACAGCGCATTTATTTCTCCAAATAATTCTTCTTCTATATTTGGAGTCCAATGTCGTGTGATTAATTCAGACCGATTGTCCACTACATTGCCGCATTGGAAACTGGACATTTAGTTAGAAAGCACTCGCCAGACTTTGCCGGTCGATCCTACACGAGCGTCGCAGCAAAAGCAACGTGACAGGTTTTATCAAGCGCCCTTGGACTCATTATATCATCGGCTGCTGTATTTGGTGCGTGACTGCGAAAAAAGTTCACTGCACTCTTGACGGGGCCATTGCACTGATTTCGAACACCACACGACTCCGCAGCATCGATGCGCAGGGGTGCAGCATTGTGCCTATTGTGCATCGGCCTCACCTCGTGGATCTTATCGCGTCCTCTTGGCCCATTTCTCGTGCACTCCAACTTTATCTAATTTACCCACTAACATGCAAACGTTGACACACCGCGCGATAAGTTCCTCAATGTTGGAATTTATGCCATATATTTTGCCATTAGCGCATGAGTGATGTGCGCTCCTAATCGTCGGTTTTCCTCTCGCGCAATGCGAACGCACAATTATTATCGACGTTCCCGTTATCGAGTGAGAATATCGTCAATTGAATGTTGTCACCGGAGCCGTTTCCTCCGTGAAACTCGGTGGCGCCCAGTCAATCTGCATTCGTGACGTCGACAATGCGCTCCAACGGGAACCGGCGCGAGCCGGTGTTATTTAGTATGCAGATTCTTTGGATTGAAGGTCGCGTCACCCACGCTAACGAGGTCTCACCAGCCCCTCTATTTATATCCCGGTCTAATTATAAAAGCACAAAATTTAGCCAGTCCGATTTTAGTGTGAACGCCTCCCGGACCTAAGCTTGGCTTTTGACTCACGCATGACCGAAAGCCTAAGAGCTGATCTCATACGATCGTCGCCATTCGCATTCCGTTGGCGGAGAGATAAATGACTAAAGATATTTTAAAATATAATATATTGGTACTGTTATAATACATCAGCCATCGCATAATTCGAATTGCTTACGTTCTAATAGAATTGCGGGCCATTTATTACGTATTTTTTGCACATTATTATTGACGTCGAACTTTGTAATTCCGCATTTTACTGTCACATTATATACTGTAATGAATGTCCTTAATGAATCCGTTTGATTGATGTCGCTTTGTGTATTGTATATAATGTTTCCAACCTACGTACGTATGTATTTTATTACAACATTTATTGCGTGTAGGTTAATCGTTTCTCATAAAATTAATTGTTGTTTTCGTAAATGTCTCGGTCCACTTTGTGTGTTAGTTTAAAACGTTAAAAATAGTTTATTTTGAAACGTTATTTGGCACTGAATCAGTCGCGCGAAACTTGTGTCCAATTCGTGAAGTTTTCGCAACAACAAGGGATACACGAAAAATTTTCCGTTTTAATATTTGATATACCGAGAAGCTTATTCATAAATAGCCTTCCGACTACGGTCTCGTCCGCGACAATTTGAAGATTCGATTTTTTTCCTGTAAAAAATGGATACACTACGTATCTATAAAACATTTTCTGTCTTTCAGTAAATATTACAACCGGTTCAACTCTTCCGAAGTTTAACTAAGCGACAAACGAAAAAAGCATAAAGACAAACATTTTGTAAAGACTACTTTTTTAGCTACTGTAATCGTATAAATAACTCCGTGAACTTGAGAATTATTAGTTATTTTTAAATCACAGGCAGACACTTCGGAGTTTATTCATATGTATAGATTTATATGATCTTTTCGTGTAGCTCCAGCGAGTTTCTGTATGCCTTACTGTTTAGTCCTCGGCTAATTTTGTAAACACGTTTTGCATTCACAAAATATTATTTCTGTTTATATATAGACGCTTCAATTGGAATTCGTATAAATTTTATGGCTTGAATACATTATCCTTGTATGTATTTTCGACGAAGAAAACAATATTAGCTTACATCATGCACATAAATATCGAAATGGCGAGTCGGTGTATTATGCCTGTTTAAACGGATTAATTGAAGTCCTTTTTTGGTAAAATAATCGCTTACATTAGGTGGCGTTTTCACATTCTCCCCCGCAGTAAATTCGCGGTTTTTCGTAGTACGGCGAAGCGAAGCGAAGTGCTTTGTTTATATGTATGTCCATTGTAGGCAGTATTGTCGTAGAGTTCAGGGTGCACACGCGGGCGGCGTGGCGTGCGATGACGTGTGCGCGCCGCCATTTTAAATAGGACGCGCGCCCGCGCAGACCATCAGTCGCCCGGTGAGACGCGCACGCGCAACTCCATCGCCCTACAAACTCCTTATCGTGCCTACAACTTAGTACGACGCCAGCCGCCGCCGGCACACAACGTCCATACGTATCACCGACTACGCGAGCTTACATACGCTCTGACCCTGAAAATTAAACGGTTCGCGCATCTGAAACATGATTGACGTAGTACCCCTGCAACCGAGAGATGGCTGCCTCTACGAAATCAGACAAAGGGGACAGAAGGATCCCTGTTACGTGGTCGTGCCTAATCCAGAAGTACGTTTCGTTTTTTTTTTATCGTGGTGTCGTTTGCAATTAATTGAGTTTGTGTGTGACAGTTCATCGTAGTCTCGCGTTTATAATTTTCGCATCGTACACTTATCTATATCGTGCTGCTTTTCGTTGTGGTCTTTGTTTCGTAACTTAAACAGTTGATGTGACTGAATTGATAAAGGCTTATTTATTTTATTGATGATTTATCGTAACGTCTTTTGCGCACTATTTTTATACAAGCAATTTTGCGGAATTTCTATTGCGATTATTTTTAATACGACATTGTCAAAAAAAGAAACGATCTTATAGGTATAGAAAATAAAGTGAAATTGAAATAGTGAAGTGTGTTAACAATATCGTGTTGTATTGTTGCAGGATCTGGTTAAGAGCCACCTGATGTTCGCGGTGCGCGAGGAGGTGGAAGTGCTGAAGGAGCGCATCGCCGAACTAATGGAACGGATCAACCAGCTCGAAGTGGAGAACAGCTACCTGCGCGCGCACGCCAGCCAGGACACGTTGGCGCAGCTGCCCGCCGTGGGCGCGAAGCCGCCGCCGCAGCCGCAGGGCCCCCAGCCCCCCGTGTCGTAGGGGGTCGCCCGGGGTGCCTCGCCCGCCGGCCGACGCCGGCCCGGCCCAACCGGCCTCCCCCCTCGGCGCGCGCTCCACGCGGGACCCGGGGAGTCACTATGGCTGTGCTATGTTAATTCGTAGGTTAACAGACGAGCGCCGAGGGAACCGCGCCCGGGCGCCGGGCGACCGCAGTCGCTCCGGGCCCGCTGGCTAGCGCGTCGCCGCGAGCGCCCTCTACGGGCCCGTAGACGCGCCGTAGAGGCCCTCGCACGGCGACCCTATAACATATTATTATGCTTCGGATTCATAGAAATATATTTTTCTGTTATTTAATCTTTAGGGTGCAGAATTTCGTGCTAACTGCCATGCTTTTGCTACGCATCTCGGCGACGAGCCATTTAGTGTTCCGATGTATGTCGTCTCTATATTTTCGTTCGGTTTAAACGTTTAGGTAACGCTATCCACGTAATGTATTCCATGTAAGGTATCTCGTAAGGCGTGTGTTTATAATAAATAACTAAATAAATGTAATAAACTAGTTGAATATTCCTACGCATTGAACTATGACTGTTAATTTATTTTCTATTTTTTTATGTATATGTAACTTAAGTTATTTATCGAGTTTTACCGTGTTACATTTGAATAGCAAGTTTGAGTTGGTCGTCGGGCCAAGACCGACGACGTGTCGGTAGTGGAGCGGTGTGGAGAGAATGTGTCGTGTGCAGAGATGTAGTGTCGCGGAGGCGGTCGAGAGCACGCCGGCGGGGCAGTAGCGCCCCTGCCGTTGCGATTGCTGGCTTAGTAAATTTTGCACGCTGAAACTGAAAATATACTATTTTTATTCCAACCCTATGTATCGATAATAGAGGTTATAGCAATTTAATATTGTATTTTTTTAATGATTAAAAATTGTTTGTATATAGTACAAGTTGTAATAGAATTGTGAGTCGGAACTATGTACATAATGAGAGTATGTGATTGTAGGAGCCGATTACGGTATAGTCTGCCTTGAAAGGATCGCATCCGATGCTATCGTTAAACGTATAAGTTAAATATTCGCTGTATTTAAACTCGCTTCATTGTTTATTGGTAAACATACGAACAAAGCGGCCAGGGACTGTATGGATTGTTAATAAGTTTTGTAATTGAAAGTTACGGAAAGTATGGAAGACAGAGTATAGGTGAGCGTCCCGGCGTCGTGTGACTAATTCATAGAGTAGTATTTTGTACAAGGCTACATATATGTATAGATGATGTTTTATTAGGTATTCGTGATTATTGTGAATATGCAGTAATTTACTCCTAAAGCATTGCTAGATATGAAATATGATATATGATTCTGAAATTGTAAATATACTGTAAACAGAGAAAGTCCATTGTAGCTTATGTTGACCAGAAAGGTTCCTCGTACCCAATAAATGCAAAACTACTCAGCTTTGTTGTTTTATTACCTCACCCCGAATACAGAGCGAATAACTGTTCACATTATACGTTGACATTTGTAACTGGTTTCCGAAACTGTTTAATATCTAACCTTAACTGTAAATGAAGCTTTTAACGTGTGAATAAGTTTTACACTCGTTACTTTTAATGTTTATTTAATGATTGAACAGAAAATATTACTGTAAAATATTAAGTATGTACTTAACCACTTACCATCAGGTGGACTGCATGCTCGTTTGCTACCCCCCATTAAGAAAAAAAAACCAAGTTACTTCGAAAGATGATGGTACTTTATTACCATAGTATTAAGAACGGTACAATAATGTTTTATAATATCCACATCTCAATCTTTAATGGTTTTTAACATTCTCTGTAATCAACATTCGACCAAACCAACGAGAAGAAAGAAAAAAGAAAGATGCAAAGACTTGTGTTAAAACCTGCTTAAGGCCAAGTTACATATACTTATAAATTTACACACAGACACACACCATACACGTTTCCAAAAAATAAAAATATTTTCACTGTTGTTACGCACTTGGTGCGGCCCTGGGTGACCCGCCTGCCTTTTCGATAGGTTTAAAACGATAAAAAGGAGTAAGTAGCTTAGAAGCGAGTATTAAGTTACTAGTAATAAGGATTAATAAATACTAAATAAAAAACGTCTACGGGACTCAGGACAACGAGGATATTATTAATCAAAATTTCCCACATTATTTTAATCTTGGTTATCATATATGAAATTATTATGAAGGTTGATTATTTTTGCACCAGAACTTACACTTTGTTTATTTTACGAAATTGTAGACTTTGACTGCTATCTCATCTGATGGTGAGATATCGCCTACGATGGAGCACGCTTGCCTAGAAGAGGCCTTAATTACTCTTGAATTGAATTGATAATGTAACAATTAATTTAACATCGGCAACACTGTTGCTCTAAAGAAAGATTTTGCCTTTTATGAAGAACATCTGATCAATTTTAATAGACAAGATTCATTCAGTATACTGGTATATAGATACTTGGTTGCATCTCACTACTTGGCACATATGATTAGGATTACCTAATCGACATCATTAGTATCAGGCAATAGTCTCTCTAGTACAGTATGGTAGCTGAATTCTCATACAACAACTCGGACATGTCCACTTTTAAAATGCTCACGAAGTAAAAATTAAGTATCTTAGCGTGCTTGATTTATACAATTCAACAATCTGTGGCACAGGAGACTGATGCAGAGGTGGTCGAAAAAGATTTCTCGCTGAACAAAGATCTAAACCGAAAAGTAAATATATTTTTGTGGCACATAATATGCACGTAATGCATGTAAATTTCTTATCCTGTATCTACTTGTTATCTTACGTTTTTATTAAAAAGTTCAAAAAGTGTGCAAGCCTACTAAATCAGATCTAAACTATCCACGATTGTAAGTTAAGGTGTACACCTTAATCTTCGGGGAAAATTTTGTAAATACAAGGTCACAATGTTGATACCGAAGTAAATTATATATTGTTGTTGGAATTAAACAAAGTATGGATAAAATGATAATGGAAGTTATAACAGTGATAACAAACCCGTTTTAATCGACTTAAATCTATTGTTCTATTTC
>DWNJ01000743.1:0-13961 GCA_018250275.1 Udranomia eurus
TGAAGGGCACTCCATTCGGCGTGCATGTTGATGTAGTCGCACTTTACCTTTGAGCTACAAAAATGGGAGCAGTGGAAATGATTTGGGTCCTGGGAAATAAATTTTGCTGAAAAATAATGTTGAAATCGGACGTTAACGATGTAACAACAGTTGTATACAAGCGCGCATCTATCCACCTTTATGCCGGGGTGTTGACTAATATTGAGTTCTTTATATCTGTAACTATAGTTTGCCTTACCTACTACTATTAAATTTTATTATGAAATAAATATATAAAATTAAAATAGCCCTCATTGTTAGTTGTTAGACTACACATACACAAATCTATATCTATACATAAAATAAAGAATAGAACCCAAATATTTTTTTTAATTTTTTCTGGTTATCTGTTTGTCGGTTTGTTAGTGTGTATGTGTGTTTATGCACGCTAATCTCAGAGACGGCCGATATTTGAATACGATTCTCACCGATGTGTAAAATTTGTGTAAAATCGGTTCATACAATAAAAAAAAGTTGTGTCAATTTAAAAATGACGTATAAACACCGACAACGTCCGAACAGAGAACAAAACAATTTTTAAATCTCGATCAAAAATGTTAATAGTACGAGGACGGGAACGGGGATGAGGACAGGGACAGAAAAATTATTCTGAGACGGTACGAAGTGTGCTGGAGCAGAGTATACAATATTTTATGATATGCCTACAGTCGTAGTCGCCGCTGCATACATATTATTATTTCTACTGTTTTATTTATTATCATTAGTGCAATTATTTATACACCCATTATTTCTAAACGGTGTCAAGAGAATATGAGCTGCAAAACATTATTCTTTTATCCGTAGTGAAAATTTTTCGAAAAATAGGAGAGAATGCAGCTTCTGCTGTAATCCTGATTTAAATGCAAAGCTTTCGAATCGAATCGCAACGCCACAATGCGATCATTTATTCGTATTCTGTTTATTGCAACAAACAAATATATACAATTTCATAACATTTCGTTTAGTTTAACAAGTTTCCTTAAGGTACGCTTTACAAAAAGCCTCTCGTACGTCGTAAATCTCGTAAGTCGATCTTAAAGGTTAACCAGTCATGTGCTGTCTATAGATAGCATTCGATAAACCTTGTCGATGGGCCCAATTAAACGATTAAAAACAAATTTAGCTATATTTGAAGCACTGTGGGCACTTAAGAAAATGAAAGGTCACAGGCCTTCATGTTTGGTGTAGGTTATAAATTAATAAGTATAACGCTACTGATATACATAACAATGTATATAAGCACAAACTTGCATTTCCCTCGAATTTAGGGTCTTTGAATTATAAAGCACCAAAAGGCCCATCTTCACGAATTAGTTAACCTAACCTAACCACAACCCAGCAGTAAGAGTACTGCTGTTATGAGGCAGAAATGGGCGTGGCAGTGGTGAGTCGAGCCGTAAAAGGTTCTACCACCTTAAAAATCTTCTCAATCGAACCCAGAATCTATCGAACGACAGTTCAGCATGGTGCTCACCGCCATAGCTACAGTGATGTACGGAGTGTACGCGTTCAGTACAATTATTTACGGAATGTAAGGGGTGAGACAGTTCATTGCTCACGCGGAGGTGAGAAATGGCTTGCAATCTAATTGAATTATGTCACCTGGACAGCGCTGTCCAATTTGGGCCAATGTGTAACGTAACCACAACGCAAGTAGCATTCCAAACCCCGTTTAGTAATTCCACTGCACTATGTGTCAACATTAATGGACGCTTGCATAGAATTAAATCATAAATCTGTCCCGTGTTGCGTAACGATTCGTACCCTCGTTACTGCAATTTAGTGTAATCATTGAATCAGACTGAAAATTATTAAATACCTGATTCCTAGTTAGACAGAATAGACTATAAATACATGCATAGAGTATTTCTCACTATAAAAAATCAATCATACCTGATTCATGATTAGAACGAATGATCAATTGATTACATGGAAATTTTATTACTTTTTCCAATTTTCTTTTTCTTGAAAAAATGTTGGTATATTCTTAACTAGCGACCCGCCACAGATTCGCAAAGGTGCAATGCTAATAATTAGTGTTTCTCCACAATATTATGCACGTTATATACATATAAACCTTCCTCTTGAATCACTCTATCAATTAAACAAAGGCGCATCAAAATTCGTGGGGTAGTTTTAAAGATCTAAGCATACATAGGGACAGACAGCGGGAAGCGACTGTTTGTTTTAAACGATGTAGTGTTAATAGACAAAAATAATGCTAGCAAGCATTGACAGTCTAATCCTTTCCAATAGATATACAAAAAGTTACGAATGAACACACCTAAAATGTATTCCTTATGTTCTAAGTAAATTGATAAACATAATATCGAACACATTTCATATATATATGCAACATATCATAGGATATATACAGCCTAATAGACACAATTAAAATCATCATATTAAAACCTAGTGCAAATATAAAAGACATGTGTTGTACATTCTTATAAATGTATTATACTTATACATATTGTTAGTCTGATTCATATTACTATTATTACCTCTCTGTAATAATGGTAATATGAATCAGAAAGGCCTTTGGGACCTAACGCACAAAGTCTTTTGTTTCAGGCTTCAGGATTTATCAAAGAAAAATATGTGACATGAGTATTATTATGTTTCAAGAGAGCTTCCTCTCAAGTGCCGGATGTGTGGAAGGTTGCGAGCATTTTTAAAAGTCAGGTGTCAAAAGACCGTAGAGATTTGGAACGTAATGATATCTAAAAGTAATTTTCCAAACATAACCTGTCTGCCGTGAATATAATTACTTTCCACGGCATCATTTTACAAATCTGTATAAAGAAAATTCTAGATCGTATCAGTATAAATAAAATTATAGTAAAAAGTATTTACCTGTCAACCTCGCGTTTATACAACTGGCATTCAAGTTCCCTCACACACACACTCACAAACACACACATAACCACACACGTATGACACAACACACGCACACAACATACAAAAATACACAATACGAGTACTCGTACTCTCTCATAATGAGCAAGTACACATAAACTTGTAAGCTAATATGTATAAAACACATACCTCAGGAGGTAGCAAACGGGCATGCAGTCCACTTGATGGTAAGTGGTTACTGCCGCCCATGAATATCTGTAATCAACCCAAGACAGGATCGAAGTTCTTAGGTCGACCACAGACAGATGCGTTGCTATCCCCGAGGACTAAGTTGGAATGTCTCGGTTGAGTATGTCTCCTTGACCACACCCTAATTAGGATCTTAAATAAACACATTTTAGTATTACTGCCCTGATTAATGAATAATATATACTATACATTTTTCTAATAAAGTGTGGAAATATTACGTACCAGTTGTAAGATCTTAACACGATTACTAGTACCTGTCAAATACAAAATCGTATAAGAGTGATTGTTTTTACTATTTTCCTCCTCTGTTTAACAAGAGATTGAGAGAGTGATTACTGAATACAACATAAGAAACATAGATGAAACTAATACCAACTTGTATTGTCTTTACGAGCGTTCTCTCTATAGAGCGTTTGAAACTTAGACGATTAGACGTCATCGGTGGCCTCGGAGCCGTTCTCACTGTTACTCAACATTATGTACTTCGGGACACTGTTTTAACGTGGAATATATTTTACTTGTAGTTCTAGCCAGTAGACTTGTAAAAGCATCGGGGTATAGATAGCATATTAAAAATATTTAATATCCTAATGTGTAGAAGTCTGTGCATTTATTTGTTTGTCATCAACCCTTTTTACGAGCGAGCGATCTCTCTATAGAGTGCTTGAAACTTAGATGTTTAGACGTAGTCGGTAACCTCGAAGCCGATCTCGTTGTTACTCGGTATAATGTACTTTGGGATACTGTTTTTACATAGAATGTAGTTTTCCAGTGGTAATCAGTCAGTCAGCGTCAGTAGACTTGTAAAATCGTCGGAGTAGAAACATAGTAAAGTTAAAACATTGTGTATTTTACTGCGTGGAAATTGATGCGTTTTATTGTTCATCCTCTGTCCTCTTTACGAGCAAGCGTTCTCTCTGTAGAGAGCTTGAAACTTAGACGATTAGACGTCATCGGTGACCTCGGAGTCGTTCTTGTCGTAATGTTACTAAACATTATGTATTTCACTATACTGTTTTATAACGTAGAGTTTAGTTGAACTAACTTGAAAAATACTTCAACTTCAGTTGAATTTTCCATATGCCTTCATCCAATTACATGTTAATGTTATTGTATATTCTGCGTAGAAGACGGTGAGTTTCTTGGTATATACATCGTTCTATTTTGATACCGATTATAGTAAAACCAGAAGACAAAGAAGAAGAATAGACGGAGTTTCTGTGGAACTTCACCTGAAAATGTTGAGCCGAAGTTAGTGGGAAATAAAATATTGTTGTCATGTTAAGGGCAGCTCTCATATTTACACTCACACTATATAACCCCGTTAAACTTAAAGCTACACTCCTTATTTGTATAAATGTAAAACGTATTAACTTACAATAGAGCCTCTTACCACCGAGAGCGATCGCTTTCAGACAATCTTAGAATTGCAAATATTTCAAGTGTCTTAAAAACAGACAAGGTTGTAGAAAAGTGTATACTGAGTTTATGTACAGAGTTTAAATAATGGGATACATACGAATTGCTTACACAAAATGTATGTAATATGTATGCAAGTAAATTAAAAAAGTCTTTTCTGCATAACATACTATAAACAATAACAAACAAAGCTAACAATGAGTTACGTAACTGCAGGAGGATATAAAGTGACCGAATGCTTCTTAAACAAATTTATTAAAATAATTAATGTCTAATGATCGTTCATTCTAAAAATGCACGCCCCTTCACTAATCAAAATTATATTAGTGTGTGGAAGCGTAGGTTTATTACAACTCTTTACTAGTATGTGTAGGCTATTTTTTTAGAACATTTTAGAACATTGCAGAACATCTATACATTATAATTTCTAAACAAAAGCTAAACTAAGTGAGCACACTTCTGCTCGATGCTAGAGACAAGAACGTACCGCTTATTCACACGTCTGAGCCGCTGACTCGGGGTTTGTGGTTCCACAGGACACCAACCTTTAAGTAGTTATATAAAGACGAAAACACACACACATTTCACAGACGTAATCAGTTAATGCAGTAGATTTCGCCATATATTTTTACGGTAATTAAAAAATAGTGGTGTATAGTAAACAAAAAGGGATGTAAACATAGAGATGAAAATTTAAATAACTTTAATCACATTGATATTTGAATAACATTCTAAAATATTTAAATATATACAAATATAAATACATAAATATGATTAGCATACACCACTACATTATACAATAAAAAAATCATATTAATCGGTTAATATTTAAGACGTGAAAGCAAACAAAGTCACATTTGGCTGCTTCAGTTGAAGCACAAAATGTAGCTTGAACAATGCAATTACATTGTTTAAGCTACTATTTTGCTGCTCGTTTCATCAACACTAACGTGTGGGAAAGCAGGCACGGTATTAACCGAGGGTTAATGAACGAAAGTTGAAAAGTAACTATCAGTTCGACCTACATTCGTACCTGAACCGCAGGCAATATCCGGCGAAACGGATTGATGCGTTGATGTCAAAGTTCACCGGGTTTAGGCACTAGGTGTTACGTACGAGTTTCTACATGAGAGCCTACTTTCGGTTTGTTTACGTCAAAATAATTAAAGTAGGTAGTATGACAATCAAAATATGTAAAAGGTGGTAGAACCTTTTACAGTTCGACTCCGGAGGCACCACCGCCACACCTATTTCTGCCTTATAAACGAAGGGTGTGGTCAGGGAGACATACTTAACCGAGGCGTTCCAACTTAGTCCTCAGGGGTAGTAACGCATTTGTGGTCGACCTAAGAAAGAACTGCGATCCTATCTTGGGTTGATTACAGATGTCCATGGGCGGCAGTGACCACTTGCCACCAAGTGTACTGCATGCTCGTTTGCTATCTCCCAGTTGTAAAAAACAGATATATTCAAAAGTCTAAACATGGAAAATTAAATTAAGCGTGACTTAGCGTGATTAAGTTGAGGTTATATAATAATTAATAAAAAAACCCTTATTTTACAACAAATTATATAATTCTACTTGCCAAGGATATCGCCAATAAAATGTACGACCTATTCATTTGTCAAGTTTCGCCAGCTCTTCTAAACTATCCGATGTATTAATTAAGTATTAATACCATACATAACAACAATTCTAACGTAAAGTTAATTATTAATTCGACTTGTAACCATTAACATGACACAGTCGTATAACCAAAAGACCCTGTATAAATAAGAAATATCAAAGTCACAATATTAAAACACATGCACTCAAGAACGAAATTTCATAGGACTTATTTCATTCTAGCTTTAACGTACGGTGAACGAAAAGCCACACGGTGACAACTGTTTCTGATTTGGATAGGATTTTCCGGTAGTATCCTTCCATGGTAAAATATTAAATTACTAATTACTAAACAATTCTATTCATTAAGCCTCTTAAGGATAGTGCCAAAACTGTTTTAACTTAAAAATTCTATATAAAATGATTTGATTAACAAAAACCGTAAACTAAAATTAAGTAATTTATTTTATTTTATTTTATTTTTTAACTGTGTGGTATTTTACTTATACTTAAATTAACCTTAATATATATTTTAATTTTTTTTTATTTACATTATTTTTGGTGTTTAAGAATTGAAAGATAGAAAGTTTATTTTCCCAGTGGTAAAATGAAATGTCCTTAGTTACTCGAGATTTTTGGTCACCCCGTCGCGCCACACTTCTTGCGCACTCAAACCCGCAATTTAGTTTGTGGTTTACCGCTGACAACGAGCGCGCTCTATCTAATTCTAACTACAGATACTAGCTAATTAAAAATCACTTGTATGCGGATAGCGTTCTGATTAAAATTCGCCTTATTTTAACTGAATTCTCATTTTCCTCTTGTGTACAAAAGGGATTCATGTTTTATTGGTATGAGGAATTAATATAACTACGATTGGTATTACCATCTGAACAAAATGTATTATTATTAAAAACCATAGAGAAGTGATATATTATAGAGTCATGGAAGACTTTAGTAGTCATAATAAATAATCTATTATCTCACAGTATCCATCCTATAATTGTATTGAGATATTTGCCTCAAAATATGTGATGTATTACGTCAAATCTTGAAGGTGAACCAGGTGAATCTTTTATATTAGAATAGGTACAAATGAAGGTACCGACCACATCGAGTGAAATAGTCTCTGAATTCCTAATCCAAACCCAATCTCAAACAGAGGTTAAAGTTTTACTTCTGTAGTGGTAGATTTCGGGACCATTTTGTAGCTCAATTATAGCAAAAACTTTTTTGTGGACCTAATAATAATCAAAATTATACCCTTCATTGCATCACACATTATTATTATAACATAATACATTTTACCTACCACCTTGTTAGCAGTTTGTAGGATAGAGAGATTTTTTCATTTATTGAATCTTTAAATATATATTTAATCTATAGTTATTATTATTAGTCAGTAAACAGTCGTAGTCATAAAGTGTCGCATCATTTAAATATTCACACATGTCATTATACGCTTTGTCAATAATGATTTTAATGATTTTATAAACTTACTAATTTTCATTTCATTTTTACTATAGGCCTCACAGTCGTAAATGGCAGAAATGTGCCTATGTCTTCCCAATTCCTCCATTTTTATGACAACAACATGCTCGGCAAAGCAATCTCATGCAAACATTCATGTCCGTCGAGGAAAAAACAATACGACCCACACTTCCCCACCCTTCTATAAATATTTACCACCTATCTGTTGTTTTGGACTTATCATACATTTGCATATTCCGGTAACCCATTTGTTCTATCGGGAAACTAGCTTTATTGAATGTATGCATACGAGGGAAATATGTATGTATTGTCCGCCCTTTGATGGATAGCTAGTGGTCGGATAAATATCACTCATTCATTATCGCAACAAGAACGGCATTACTCAAAATAAGTAGGATATTTATCTTTTATAACTAGGAGGTGAACAAGTAGCCTCTCGTGGTCACCTGTGATGAACCAAAGATAGGATAAATTTTTTTGTAGATCGACTACAAATTGTTGTTCTGAAGCAGGAATAAAATGACTTCAAGAAGCGTCCAACTCAGTAGTAAATGATAATAAAGTAGTGATATTATTCGTTTTAAACCGATTTAAAAGGATGAGGTTATTTCTGCTTAACCCTATTTAAACTTTGTCTTTGAATATAATAGAGCCGTAGCGTAATATCTATTAGCAATTTATTTTTAACTGATTCTATTATCCCATTATGGTCGCATATCAACGTTTTTTCGTAGAAATGTAATAAATGTCACCACTCCTAACATCGTAAGTAGCTTTCTATCACTTATTTACTTATATCTTCGTGTCAGTGAACAGACTGATCTTTTTTTACATACAACATATATATTATAAAATTCTATTCCACTGTTATTAATTTAATCAGCTGTCTACAACTTAGTTGGGCTGCGAGAACACTTCAGTTTGCCGCCTCGTTGCGCTATAACAGAAAACTAACGTAGGTACAAATATAATATTAATGAAATAGATTTTACCGGTTGAACTCAATATCCATAGTTCTGTATTACAACTGCAATGTAAATTATCCTTTGAAAGAAGGTTGCTCGTAGTCATGGTGAGACAAAGATGCACTACAAATAGCCCTCGGGGATAACTTGTCTGTTTTGTCGGAAGCTACTTTAATCGGGATTTAATTCCATAAATTTAGTCGGGGTAAAATCTTTTACCGGTTCGACTCCGGAGGCACCACCGCCATATCTATTTCTGTCTTATAACCGCAGTATTCTTGCTGTTGTATTCTGGTTTGAAGGGCCTGATCAGGGAGAAATACTTAATCAAGGCGTTCCAACTTCTAAAGCTCTCAGGGGTAGCAACGCATTTGTGGTCAACCTAAGAAAGAACTTCGATCATATCTTGGGTTGACTACAGATGTCCAGTAATAAAAAAAATGAACGGCAGTGACCACTTTCACGATGAACCACATACTCTTCCGCATCGTAAGGAACTCAATTTTATGCGAAGTAGCGCAGTAACGACCACCTCCCAACTGTGTGCTTATTAGAAAGAGAGAAATTGATTTATTCACCGACATGATGCAGACGCAAGAATACATTTACATATAATGGTACATCATATCAACAAATAGAAGAAGTAAAACAACAAAACCACTTTCTACATGTAGCGCCATCTATGTGGCCAGAGTCACACTATTTTTGAAGGATCAAAACGTTACTAATAAAAGTTATAATATTTTAACATCCTCGCTTTGTATACAAATCAATAGTAATTCCCTACTAAATCTAATTATATTAACCCTGAATTAGTAAATTTGCTAACCGAATCTTATTATATTGATGGGTTTGAACGTGTTAATATGAGCTACGAGTATTTCCGTATCATAAAACGATCCTCACTTCGTACGGGTCTTATACACGGGTACTGCATACAGGTTTCAGTACAGAAGAACACTTTTAAATTACAACGTAACATTTATACTCGAACTTGTTCCTGCATTTCGGATGCATGCGGTAAATTGACTGTATAACCTGTTATTAACGAATGAGCGCACCCGACGTTTTGCGGAATGTTTGCAAAACAATCAGTAGCAGTTACAAAACCATATTGTGCTAAGTGCTATTGTTGTTTTGCTTCAAAAGAGCTTCCATTGTAAGCGAACCGTGACCTATCACGCCGCTCTTTGCTGGTACCATAACAGATGACAGAGCCCTTTTGTTATGCACTTTTCATTGTGATTGCTTTCATTATAAACTGAACTAAATGCAGTCATACTACTGGAATCCGTGTTCAGATCGCTGAGATTAAATTCAGATTTTTTTTACTTATAATTTTTTTACGTACGTGATCTTCGAGTTTAAAAATGCACGCCCCACCATTAAACAAAATTATTTTAATGTGCGATAGCGTATACTTATTACAACTCTTTACGAGAATGTGTAGGCAATTTTTCTTTAAATTCAGTCTCGTCCGTGCACTCATTGGTCAACTAATAGGACGATCTGTCATGTTCACAAATCTATATAGTTAATGCACGAATTGTATGACTTGTCAACTTACTTATGAACTGGTTGATCAACGAAACTGGCAGTTTGCTTAATTTGTACTTTTTACCCAAGTATTATTGCCTTATAAAAAGTTTAAAAGTTCCATGTGTGGATAAAGGGGCGTGCATTTTTAGACTAGAACATCGTACTACAATCGGAAGATGTTGGTTATTCTTACCACATTATATTAAACGAGTATATCAGTTGTAAGTCATGTTACTTTATTTTTATTTTTTGTACATAATTGTTTGTACATTTTTGTACCATAAGTAATTTTCCATAACTTTAGAAATGTCATGACATTAAAATGTACGGCAACTTACCCTAGGTGCTTCGGCCATAATAAACCTAAGGAAACTGAATGAATTTGATTACAAGTTCGACTCTAAGGCTCAAGTTCATTGATCCAGTCTAGTCCTAAATAAGCCCACAGTTGAGGTGTAGTTAGAAGTTTGTGTACTTATTTCCTTTTTGTACGCACTGCGTACTGTAGTCCCGAACATACATGTATAAATGTACAGAGAAAATGAGACTTTCAGTACGAATTTATCCTTGATACATATTATGACGCCAATAATAAAAAATAAACATTAACTTTTTAAGCACATCCTATTTCTGGTAATGACAGATTATTAAAATAAGATATGATTCAAGTGTATGAGAAATTGCAACTATTTCGTTTTTTATTAAAACTGCTAACAGCAAACAGCTCAGTAACTCAAAGCATCATTGAATTAAATGATAAATAACGTAAAAAACTCACGAAACTAGTCCGGGTTTGGTTCTTTCTTCCTTTGTGTAATTTTTAATTGAAGAGCTAAGAGGTCCCTAACAACGAAAACTTCCTTAGTTTAAGAGGACTTCACCATTACGAGATTGATTTCGGGTAAACAAACGTTGTTCCCGCTAAGCGAAGTTTCCCAAGTTTCGGTGGCTACCAAAAATAAAGGGAATTCCGTCAAGGCCGATTCGAAGTTTATCAATACATCCACACACTTTACGAAAGAAAACACTTCATAGACAAAAAAAACATTTCGACCTTGGTTAAAATGATCAATGAATATCCGGTTTAATGTAGACTAACTAAACCATAAAACGTCCGCATATTGAATTGGATTTAACATAAGCGTAAAATTTACTCCATAAAATTTACATAAATTTAATAGCAAGTATCAAGTATCAAGAATCAAATATTTTTATTCATTATATAATATAATAAGATATACAAGTACACTCAATGCACGTCGTATACATTTCCATTAGTCAGGAGCCATCGGCTTTCGTGAAAGAAAATCGAATTTATTATACTCCGTTAAAAATAATCATTCACAGCGACCTTACGGCGATTATCTTTAACTTACGTTTCATCGTACAGAATAAGCAAAACAAATTTGCTAAGAACCCACTGCGGCAGAGCAGGTCATAAAAAGTATATCATCTAAAGAACCGCCACGGCCAGACAGCCCGACATATTATTTCATAAACATATTAGGACGTAGGGCTGTATAACGTAGTATTTTATTTGGGTCAGCGAGGACCTTATAGAATACGTTACTGAAACACGGTATCGCTTTTACCGTGTCGTCCGTTACATTATGCAAATAACGATGCACGATTATTTGAGTTATTTTCGTAAAACAATTCCGTCGGAAATATTTAACAAAGCTATTCTATGTCATCACGCAATCACGAACTATCTAGTTCGTCTTTATAAATACACGGAATACAGTCAACGATTTGAGGATTGCTACACGAGATATTGAAATCTGAAAGCTCAACGTGTCGTGAACTCCGAAGTCTTCGAAATCTCTGTTGATCCAAAAAAACTGAACACCAAAATAATAATTGATCGTTAAATTTATATCTATATTCCATACATATAATAAATCTGTAAGTGATTGCAGTATGTAAAGACGTACATGGAAGATATATAAGAGAAAGCCATTTTAGGGATATTTATTTAAAGAATAGAACCAGAATACATTATTTCTAGAATTTTTGTCTGTTTGTCTGTGCGTTTGTGCATGCTAATCTCAGAAACGGCTGATCCGATTTGAATGCGGTTTTCACTGATGTATTGGTGTAAGCTTCACCTTAACATTATGTTTGTTTCATAAAAATCGGTTCATAAAAAATATGGTGACGGAGACGGTACGAATTGCGCCGGGTCAGCTAGTGTCAAAATGTATACTTGTCTATTCCCATTGTCTCTCTCCTACTCCACTCACGCCTCTCTCCCACTTTTTGTCCATCCTTGACGTACTACGTTATGTACGAGGTACGTGTATCACGTAGGGCCAAATCTAGAAAAGAATTTGTGTTGTATATCCAACGTCAACAAAAATATTTTCAAACATCATTACCGGCGCGGAAATAAGCCTAAGGTACGAAGCCCGCACCCGAACGTGACTGCGGAAGTCACGCAGCAAATTTATTGTATTTTTTGGAAAATATCATGATATTTCGATCCCACTAACGCGCGACTGAAATACAACACTAACCCACTGGAATACCTGACCACAATGTTTTGAATGCTAAATTAAAATGGTGTAGTCTGGTATCGGTACCTTATATTATGAACATAAACATTGTAAAAGTGGTAATAGCCCAATGGGTACTGTGATTGACTTCCGATGGTCGTGGGTTCGATTCTCACTCCCCCATTGCAATATTGACGTGAACCCACTTCTAGCACAAGTCTTTGAGCTTAGCTGAAGCGGTTAACCAAATTACTAGTATGTATTTACATGCTAGTGGTTTTTTTAAATAAAGATAAAAAAATCGTTGTTGGGTAATTTGTTACGTTTTTCATTGTGTAAATATTATGACTAGATCAAGCAGAAAAACAATAGGAGAAAAGGGCAGATACTACTTTGAACTAAACATTGCATGCAATGCCGTGACCTGCTTTAGGCTACAAGATAATATATAATACAAAATGAAAAAATCGCAGTAACGAATTCAAGAGTTGGAATTCTGTTATCATAATCGGGCCAAATAATTTTTACAAAATCCTATGATTAAAAAACGGACAAATAGATGTAATCGTCACGTAAAAAGCATAGTATAGCAAATCTTATTCTCACCACAACTTTTAACAATCAGAAAATATTACTGTTAATAATATTTTATAAATAGTGGATGATCGCCAAGAATGTGTATTACTACTACTAACTTCCCATGGTACAAAATGTCATGCGAGTTACACTTAACTTATTAATTTAATAAACATTAGTACCTGAATGACCGGCCAGCTTTGCTCGGTATTTCTGACTAAATTTTTGTCTAACCTCAAACTCTCATCGGCTTAGTGTTACTAATTAAAAATAATAATAGTATTACTACTCGCCAATAGATATCAGGTTTTCATTGCTTAAACACACAGATAAAACAAAGTTTTCGAAAAATGAAACCCGCGGCATTCTAAATTTCATGAAAATCGTTGGAGCCGTTTTCGAGTTTCAGATTATATCTACGAGTATATGTACAAGAACTGCTCGTTTAAGGGTATTAAGGCCTTATTTACTAATTAATATTATAATACATTACTCCGTTAAAAAACAATTCTGATCCTTAAAGAAACTTGTAAATAAATACAAAACAAATATCTGTTTCCGTTTACACTCCTTGTTTACCCGCTGGGAACTGTCCAGGGGTGCGAAGTAGGCTAATGAAGTGTTGGCGCTCCACTGAGGCGTGATTCCTGTCGACGTTTCGCCGCAAACCTATAATTCAATGTACATGTTATTAAAATATTAATTAGTAAATAAGGCCTTAAT
>DWNJ01000744.1:0-13956 GCA_018250275.1 Udranomia eurus
TAGAGAAACCGCTTGATTACGCTATATGTATAATTCAGGGAATGTTTACCTGTACATTAACTTACGCCTAATCTATTATCCTGGGGTTTGCCGATTAACAAGATTAGTTTATCTATCTGGAATGTTATGGAATTGTTTTTACGATATTGGACGATGTTTGCAGTTCACCTGACGATAAGCTGGTCACTGTTGCCTATGAAAGCCTCTGTCATCTGTCAGAGCTCGACGACTACTACCCCTGAGGATTCCTTCAATTCTTTAAATCACAACAACGTAGCCCGCACACTGCAGTTATAGATTCTACCACCTCCAAAGGGCAGGATATGTAGATATGTGGATATGTAGGTAAGGTAGGACGCATAATTATCACGCACTTTTTTAATACAATCACATTGTAAACGATATCTATTAAACAATTATTTCGAATCAAACTGGCTAATCGAATCGAATTCAATCTACGTTATAGTTTGAAACATAGTTAAAACTAACTCGTGTAGCCAATTGCTAGTGGATCAGCGATCACGCAAATTAACTAGGTGTTCACTGTTCATTAACGGAAATGCTCTGGTGCAAAAGTTGCGGCACTGTGGGTAAACTTTCGATTGCCGCGCTAACGTAGGTAATTAATTAATGAACTGCCTACCATTGATCCGATATTAATTAAGTAACTCTTCTATTACTTTTAGTTTCAAATAGATTGAGTATTTAAACCTTTTGCGGTTCGACTCCGGAGGCACCGCCACACCTATTTCTGCCTTATAACAGTAGTATTCTTGCTGCTGTGTTGTGGTTTGAAGGGTGTGGTCAGGGAGACATGCTTAATCCAGGCGTTGCAGCTTAGTCCTCAGGGGTAGCAACGCATTTGTGGTCGACCTAAAAAAGAACTTAGATCCAATCTTGGGTTGATTACAGATGTCCATGAGCGGCAGCGACCACTTACGATCACTCAGACTGCATACTCGTAATAAATAAAAAAAGATTGAGTAACTCTTTTGTGTGTGATTATTAATTTACCGATCCTAAATTAATGTAATATTCTGTATCTGATATAAGTTTTATTCAAAAATTTGGACTTGTATACCATTAATTATTCATTTATATAAAAAATTAACTCAAGACATTTAATAATGAGGTCCCTGGATGTATGTACGTAACTGGCATACACGTATTCTTTTTACAAAATACGACAACACCACGTTAGGTACCCGCTATGACAGAGTAAATTTGTCGTTGTGATGTTGAGATGAAGAATCGATGTACAAAGTTATTAATTGACGGCGGGTCGCCCTTAGTTTTGAAAGTACGACGACTCCATTATCTCGGACAATCTAATGAGAGCGTGATGGAGACAAACTTCAATACTCAACGTCCCAGGCATCCGTTAATTCCCGTGAGAGATCTTAGGAGTTGGAAATGCTGAGGATTTAGTGGGCTAAATCAATACGTTTGTACTACCCAGAATAGGATAACGCTTTGACGTAGAGCACTCAAAGCAGATCAGGTTAAATGGGGGCACGGCGCCATTAACGTTCAATGCTGACTCTGATTACTAGTTCCGAGTACAGTTCAATGAAATTCTGGTAAGTAATAGTTGAATGAAATTCAAATCAATTTTGTTTGTAATCTTATCCACCACTTTGTACCGTTGGGTCCAATTTTTGTAGCTACATTTTTATGCCTCCCTAGTGAACAAAAACTCCTTCTCCTAAACAGTATATTTGGAGCATCCTCTGCCACGCTAGTTCACCACAGACTTGTCTGTCGACAACATCATCGTCGTTTTAAGCGGAAATACCCAATGGATAGTGTGTCTTACGATCGAGAGGTCGTGGGTTCGATCCTCACTATCACTATTGCCGTAAACCCACTCGCAACACAAGCCACATGAGCTCAGCTGGAGGGGTTAACAAAACTACTAGTATGTACTTACAAGCTAGTCGTTTTTTATAAAGATCGATGGCATAATGTTGCTGTGGAACAACATTGTAGTAAGAAATGGTACAGTTCTAATCCGTCCAATGCCTGATGGCGCCCAACGTCTCTTAAATGTTTCAATCGTATGCCATCTACTCAAGCCTTATTGCTCTAAGCGGACTTATTATCTAAGTAGTTCCAATTTTAGTATAGAGATACCTATAGCAAAAAATAATTTATATCTTATGTGTTGAATTTTGGTAATTGGAACCCATACAAAAAATAAAAGCAAAGAATTTCAAATAGAAGCAGAAATTTGAAGCACAATTGTTTTACCGCGTCGTTGAAGTTGTGGTTGAAGACGAAGTTAATTAAGCTATTGTGGCACAAAAAGATATGTGGGTCGCAAATTAATTTGGAGCAAAACAAAAAGCAGTCTGGGCTATTCTGATATGAATTACGGTAATTACAGTTTACATTTCTCTTTCATTATAAATTTCTCCAATACCCGTCCAGAATTGAATTGTAAAATATGGTTGTTTTAAAGGCAATAAAAAGAAAGCAATAAAAAGAATTTTAAATGTAATCCGATGCGTACGAGTGGGTACTGTCACGATTGCCATCGAATTTCAATTCACGTACAATGTTCTTTTATATTGATGCCACAAAAACAGGCGGACGGCCCTTCATTTGCGTACAAACATACTCGTACTCATTTCGCCGTCCCAGATAACAAATTCGCTTACGTCTATACTTCTGTATCAATTGTCTGCTGCGACCCGGCAGTAATAAGGTCAGGGTCGAAGCAGAGACGAATCACGATGTTTACCTGCGGCAAAAAAGCAATTACTGGTAAATCTTCACGATGTTTTGACGATAACCTCTAAAGTATTATTAACTGTAAGATAAAATACTGTAAAAATACTTTAAGGTACAATACTCTAAGCATTATGGTGCCAAAAGACTAGGGCGTTGTATCGGTAAATACCGGCTAAAGCTGGATTTCCAATAAACACGCTTGGAATTAACGGACCAATATTTGGAGAGGTGCCCGGGCGTGAAACCAAATTTGAGGGTTCACAATAGTTATGACGAGTAAAAAATGGGATGTGATGGAACGTCTATTCTTCTATTCTATTCTAGTCTATTCTTTTCTAATTTTGAGGCAGCAAACGAGCATGCAGTCCATCTGATGGTAAGTGGTTACTGCCGCCCATGGATATTTGTAATTAACCCACAACAAAATCGAAGCTCTTTCGTAGGTCGATCACAAATGCGTTGCTATTCCTGATGACAAATTTGGAACGCCTCGGTTAAGCATGCTTCCCTTCAAACCAGAACACAGCAGCAAAAACACTGCCGTTATAAGGCAGAAATAGGTAGTGCCTCCGGAGTCGAACTGTAAAAGGTTTTACCATCTTAGTCATCATAAAGTAGGAAATAGGAGGAGGTTAATAGTTGATGGGAGAAAAATATTGCTCTTATCTGGTCATCAGGCTTCGATCGTCAACATGACAGGATTTTTTAAAAATAAGATTGATAGTGATATCGCCTGAAAGGAGGTCGTCATTTTTCGGAGCTTATGGAGGATTTTGGGCGCGCTGTGACGAATGATGCCTAAGGCTCTAATTAATCTAGATCCGTCACTACCTGTCACTAATTGTTACGTATTTGTTTTACTGCTCGCTCTATTTAATTCTCATATTGTGTAATACGAGTAATTTAATTCATCACTAATAATTAAATAGATTTAACTGGTAGTGCTAATTGTTCATTAATTAGAAACTGGGTAATTTGCATTATATGTTTAGAAAGCATTCATTTTCAGCAGCGAAAAGTACCTGATGTTTAACGTTTAACTGTATGCAACACTGTTTATTTGTATTTGTTCATTACTAAAATTAAATATTGAGTTACATATTTTTAGTGATTGTTGTTGTATAATTTTAAGAATGTTCGAAACTAATCTGTTATTTGATGGAAAAGACAAGCATAGTTTGTGTAAACCTTTACGTTACACAGTGTTTTTGTTAAACCAATTATAAACTTTAAATCGTTTAGTGACTAAGCTAAGATGTTTGTTTCTGTTTAAAATGAATTAGGATGCACTCTAAATTATCAGGTTTTTTGTTCTGCTTAAAATAGACAGATATAAATTGAATGTATGTTGGGTTAAAACGAATTTTTCGTTTTAATAGCTTAAGCCTTTTGTGAGTCGAAAATTTATAGGCAATATTCAAAGCTATTTTATTATTACGACCAGAAATAAAATTCCCGGAGCATTTCTATAAATACTTCCTTCATACTCGTGAAGTGTGTCATCAATTCGCAATAAATAATGCTTAGATAGACTTTATTTGACGACCCGTATGGCGCAATTGTTACCATGCTAGACTGCCGTTCGAAGGATTCTGGGTTCGATTCCCAGCAAGGCAGAAATTTAGTTGATGAGTTTAAATTTCTGTACTTTGTCTGGGTGTTTGTGTTGTCCATGGCACCCACAACACATTGAATTCTAGCGTGGGGCCATGAGTGTGAAAGCGTTATTTATTTATTTATTGTATCCGTGGGCATCTTAAGGCATAATTGAATAAAAAGATTCTTAAAAACCATAGTTAGTTAGCTCTTAATATGAATAATGTTAGACCGACGGCATCCCTGTAAATCAATATTGTACTATAATCTTTACATTACTTATTACTTTAAAAACAAAAAAAATATGTAATAGGTTTTTTTTTAATATGGCAGAAGGTGGTAGAGCATTACGTGGTACGACTCTGGAGACACCACCACCACACTTCTTTCGGTCTTATAACAGCAGCTCTTGCTGCTCTATTTTGGTTTGAGTGGTAAGGGAGATACGTATCTGTAGTCGACCTAAGAAAGTACTTCGATCCAATATTGTGTTGATTACAGAAGTTCACAGGCGGCAGTGTCCACTTACCATCAGGTGGTCTACATGCTCGTTTGCTACCTCAATTTTATACCATTTAAAGACATGATACTTTAAGTAATTATTAAACGTATCTGAGTGGGGCCGTAAAACACTTTAATGCAACCTAGGCGCAGAGCATCACTGCAATAATTGCAGTTACTGAGCGATTTACTATGAAGATTGTGTATTGTTGTGCACTGTAAGCTGTTAAGCGCTGCAAATTAACTGCGTCCAAAAATATTCGTACATTTTAAGCTATTAAGCGCTGCAAATCAACTTAGGGGCTAAACAACGTTAATTGCAGGCCTTGCGTCTGAATTGCTTGATCACCGCTTGCATTGTGTTGCATCCGGTCTACGTTGTAACGTATTCCGCATCTAAATCGGATGATTATGCTGTTATTTATGCCGATTGCCTGGTTTTTTCTGTTAATAAAAAGTCGCGTTAGACCGTGCTCTCGTCTGCTCTTAAGTGAGATAGGCCCCGCAGTAGAAGTTAATGAGTTAGCATGATTTTTGGTTGGAACTTTATTAATAAGAGGTTGGAATATTTTTTTAAATTTGATAAACAATCATATATACTTTTTACACTTTTTTAATTGCTTATTAACTTCGAACTAGGTGCCAAGATAAAAACTGTGGTGATCAGACAACACATACATAGATTTAAACCCAAAACTAGGACATATTCATGCTCATTATCCAAAGTTATGCCGTACAGAAATCCCCCCACAATATTTGACTTGGCAGTACCTCAAGTGGATTACCCAGTGACCACTTAACATCACTAAGAATGAACACTCGCTTATATGAACCACACTTGTTTACTACGTCCACGCCGCCACTTGCTATTTTGTATTGTTACGTAAATATGCAGTGTACTTACAGCAAAACACTTCTAGGTACGAGTACTTCGGAGTTTACGTGCACAATATCAGGCGCCGAGCGGTCGGGTGAATTTCACACGACCTTTGTCAGCTGTGTTCGGCAACATCTTGGTTCAGTTAGTCTAGCTCTTCAATATTGAAGATCCTTCAATAAACATTTTAATGAACACCTTTGAATAATTTATTATATTCGTATCGGGCGTCGAAAATACATAATCTGCGCTCATATTTTAATTTAAATGTTATTGTTATGGTCCCGCTGTTCAGATTTTATCAAAGATAAATCATACATACATAAAATTATCTCTTCTTGTATAAGAAATACAATACTTATAAAAAAAATATCTCTATCTATAGATTGTGTTAATTGCTACTACTACTTCTATAAACGAGTTGAAATTTCGTAATAAAAATACGATGTATTTTTATATTAACAGAAAAAATACGATGTATTTTTATATTAACAGAAAAAATACGATGTATTTTTATTCCATGGTGGTAGCAAACGAGAATCACATCTGTAATCAGTCCAAGGCAGGATAGAAATTCTTTCATAAGTCGGCCACAGGTGCGTTGCTACCTGAGAGCTAAGTTGGAACGCCTCGGTTAAGTGTGTCTCCCTGACCACATTCTTCAAACCAGAACGTAGGAGTAAGAACACTGTTGTTATAAGGTAGGAATAAGTGTGGTAGTGGTGGATCCGGAGTAGGACCACGAAATGTTTTACCAATATCTCAACAATTCGATGAATGCGTTAGTTTTTTACTGTTCGATACAAGTGCTCGTCTGATGTGTCTATTCGTTGGTAATTTAACGTGTAATTCGCGATATTCCCGTCACAAACGATTTCTAAACATGTCCGCTGTGATTAGCGTCACAATTTGTGCTGATAATGTGTTTCACAAAATTCCCCAACTGCTAAATTTACGGTTAGCGTATATTGCATTTACGTTGGCGCGGGTAGTGTTTAATTTTGTCCTCTGAATACCATACGTTTATATTTATACTTAATGTGGTCATTGCACTCGGTGTCTTCTTTCAATTTCGAATCAAGATGAATCTGATCATGAATTGATAAAGTGTGAATAATTTTTAGACAGTAATATTTGCGGTGTCGAAGTAAATTAGAGATGCCGGTTTACTTATGATAGATTAAAAACTTTATAAATCAATTAATGCCGGCTGCACGCATGAAAAAGTGTCACGTTCCGCGTGCAAGCGAGAGCGTGGAACAAGCTATAAAGAGGCCCGAACGACCTAAGCGTTCGGCTTGTGACGCATTTGTCTCTCTTCCACTCCAACGGCCGCTGCGTCCGATGAACACGTCAATTGTTTATATAGTGAAGTGAAAAGCTAATGTGGTTTCAATTTCGATAGGAAACAATTTCTTTGTATATAAAATAATCATAATTATTAAATTCAATTCATAAAAGTATGCAATTTCTCATCAATGTTTCCTTATATTTCATTATACCAAAGTTTTTACGCACACATGCAACTTTTTAAAAACCAATAATGTTTCGAAAAAGATCACAAATGACCAACCAGTGCATAAGTCATCCAATTCGTGCATTCACGGTAACAGTGACAGATTGCCCTATTAATTGACCAATGAGTGCACGGACGAGACTGAGTTTAAAGAAAACTAGCCAACACATACTTGTAAAGAGTTGCAATAAATATACGCTTTCACACATCCAAATATTTTTTTTTAGCGGAGGGGCGTGCATTTTTAGACTGGAAGATCTTACCTACCTACGTATAGATCTATTGACGCACTGGAAACTAAATTTTCTGGATAAAATGTTCGTTCAATCGAAGTGTAGAACTTTCCCTTGGTTATTTGAATTGGAAAGCCTATTCAGATACGATACAAGGCCTCGGACAGTTTTTACTATTCACATGCAAATACCTACCATTTTGCTACCCGCGTCACACAATTCTGAACAATGAACTATGCGGAGTACGATCAGTCGGTTGTGACGTCAAAATCTAGTTAAAAATAAAATTAACTTGTTTACTTCGCTGCATCGTTATATGTAGAGAGTTGATGCGTTTATTTTTAAATCGACTACGTTTTTGTTTCAAGACTTTCAACCATTCTTATCATTAGTAATTATAACAATATCAAATATTTTCAATTTGGATAACTCAAATTTAACTCAAGACTTCTTTGTTCAAGACTTTACTAGTACTTCTACTAAAACGATGAGTTTTCTGAATATTATTTTATTAATAAGTATAACCGATATCTGTTTTAAAAAAATTCAACATTAACTTAACGAAGGGCGAAATGTTTACCCTAAAATCTTCGGACATGGGAACAGTGGAGCCGAAGGTAAAAAACAAAACCCTTAGGTTTTATTGGGGCTCACACTTTGCCCTTCTTTACACATTCTAAAGGGACTAGTTACGACTCTACCAAGGGACATTTATGTGACAAATACTACTAGCGACATCTTATGTTACCTTGTTGCTCTTAAAGTTAATACTACCTTTATTTTCGTTTTACGATGAGCGATAAAATGCTGCTCTCAATCGTAACTTCGTACTGCCGATAAGCCTACTGTTGAGCCTATCAACCGGCCGTGCGGGAATTTTGTTTCCACGCATTTGCTTTTGCCGACTGTAGAGCTGTTTACTTGCCAATACGGTAAGGTTTACTTGAATCAGTGCCATATTTTATAAATAACGTGGTACAACATTCAGTTAAGAATTTATTTTTTTACTTGAATATAATTGTTCTACTCAATTATTCTAGTTACATGGGATTCATTTTTATTTCTCAAGTCTCCATCGTCTTCATAACTTTAATATATCCATGACTTGATGAATATTTCATATTTGTTTAAAAAATAACGTACTTGTTTTGTTTAAGTTTGTTGTGTAAGTTTATATGAACTATAAACGACTACCTCTCCAATTAATAGGATTATATTTCGTAGTTTCTCAAATTAAATATATTTATGACTCATTTGAAATTCTCTGAGAAGCACTAGAATATCTAAGTAGCGAAACGAAGAAACTAAACGATGTAAATGTAAAATAAGTACGACTTGAAAATTTGGAACTTTTGTTCTAAGTGGATCAAATTGGGTAGAAATCTTGATGATCGTACGTGTTCTTGAGATTATATATAATCTAGATAGATGTTTAACTTCAATTTGTAAAGTCCTTGTGATATAAAATACAAGTAATATCATTAATTTAAAGTTTTCTGGGGTGAGGGTTGATATCTGCTTTATTCGTTTTTAGTATTTCTTATGGAGTACATCTATATTTTATTTGAACGCATTTATTGATACAGATAGGTACTCTACACAGAATGTGTATCTAAACTGACCCAATCTGGAAGATTATCCTGTTGGGTTATAAAGATGCTGTAAATAATAATTAAGTAGATTTCAAATGAAAGCAACTTGTAAATCAATATGATCAGACGATAATTTTCACCTAGTAAACAGGCGTGACTAACTAGTTTTAACTTATTTACATTAGTGATGATGTATAGTAGTTATATATAAGGAAATATAATAAAAATCAACGACATGACTTTAATCTAGTTGTCACGAGCACGCTAATCTCCGTTTCACACGGAAACCAACCAAACATTTACTATATTTCGGGCTGTCGAAAATTTCATGTCAATCCTGATTTAGAGTTTGTTATGAATAGTTTCGATGTTATATTTCTTACAATTCAACCTAGTAATTGTTATAATTGTATAAATATAAGAATTTACCAAAATAATTATAATGTCACAAGTATAAAATCGGACGCAGGAATACTGCTGAGTGAAATAACTATATAGAAAAATGTTCAGTCTTGACAATCTAGATGGTACAATTTTAAAGGTACAATGGAGGGTACAATTTAAAGGCTTAAGAGATCTGAGATGCTTCTTTGCAGCTGCATTGAACTAAATTTTTAACGGGTTTGCAGCAATTAGAACTTCAAGAACTTGAAGACTTGCAAGAGCCTGGGATTTTACTCTAAAGCTAAAGCGGACGCTTCCGTTTTCTGACAATTAAAATCTAGAATTCTTGAGAGTAAGAGCAGATAAGTTGTTTAACTGTTAAAGTTATAAAATCCTTTTCTTGGAGACATCTTTTTCTTTTTCTTTCTGTTTTAATAGTGCGGTAAGACGGAATTTTCAGCGTCCTACAATAATAAGGCTTTACAATAAAATATCATAACTGCCGTCTTTGTGTTCAAATTTTTTGTCGGTCCTTTTGTTTAGAGTAATATTTTCCTCGTTTTGGTATATTTCATCGCTGTGTTAGTAAATCAATGCTAAGAATGTCTTTCTTCTCCGTTCATAATTAATTATCCTACTCACGAACGATTTATGTAGACCGCTTAACTTCCGGTGTTTGATAATTTACTTATTTTGTTTTAGATGTATTTTATCTATATTAGGCGATATATGTAGATGTAGCAGTATATAACTCTGCATGCAAAGCGCTGAGTTTCTCACGTTAAAATCAACACTTGCAGGTGGTACTCAAAACATTGCTTGCAAGCGCCTTCAATTACTTGGTTTAGTTTGACAACAGCCCGGCGCTTGGCGATTGCGTGCGAGGAATACCAGGCGCTGTAGTATAAACCGAACCTCTTCTTTGTCGAATCACTCGCGGACGCGCACAGTAGGGCTGTCACAAACGCTGAGGCCGACCGAGACATTTACAACCGAAATAGGGTTACTGCGCTACTAATTTTTTCCCAAAAACTGACGACGGTGAAGTAACAAGAAGGCGTCACCAGTGAATTTGACTATATAATCTTCTTAGGCGACTTCATCTATTATAATATACGTGTTTTATTGTAGTAAGCCTAGTCTAGATGAAGCCCGTGCCTCGGAGGGCACGTTAAGCAATCAGTCCCGGTAGTTATGTTACATGACAGTCGTTGAACTTAGTCGGAGTCCATTTGGGGGTTTGAAAACATCCGACATATCCGACATCCCAGTTGTGGGAAGAGACCCGTGCCCAGCAGTGGGACATAAAAGGGTTGCAGTAATTGTAGTAAGCGTGTAGCCTTATTCTCGCTACACGCTTACTACAATTACTTAGGTCGCAGTAACCGCATAAGAATTTTTGATACGGGCTTGTCACTACCACACAGTGACGGGCCAATGGTTCAAACCGGAATATGTCCCGGTGCATCGCGACGTATGGCAGCCCTAGGCTACAGGCACGTGGTGCAGCATTCGTGAGACGCTTTCTAAATTACTTATTCTCTTGTTTAACGTTTGTGTTTCCTATTTAATAACAAAGAAATAATAAGTACTCAGTTACTGGAATCTTATTTCTGGGTTTTTAAAATGTATGTATAAAGAAATAGATTAGATTCATAATGCGGTCTTTTTCCGCCGGCTTTTTGCTCCTGGTCTACCATAGCTTGAGAGCCCGAAGGCGCTCAAAGTCGATGGACTAATTAAAAGTGTATGACGTTCATTAAGTGCATCTGTTTACCTAATAATTAATGTTTTTATTTGATATCCCTTAAAATTTTATTCTAATAGGAGTTATTTAAAAGCGGTTACGCTACTGTTCCAACGCAGGCCTCGAATAATCTGATCATTAATTATATTACTAACGACAATGTAGGTTTTAATGTGAATATGATTAATAGGTCATAATTATATGTTAGGTGTAAATCCAGAGGCTAGCCAGTATTAAAATATTTTTTTAAATAATAATTAAGGAAAATTCTAGGTAGTTTTACCGTATGTTCAAACGAAAAGAGATTAAATCCTTTTCTTCGAAATCTAGCTCGGCTCTCTTAAATTATGCATTGAAAAGGCTTTTATATGGAAGCCTGGAATCGGCCGTGTCGTTTTTTTACCAAAGCCCGTCTGGTTGCGATCCAATAAAACAGGAGTGGATAGGTACTTCAATGGCATGAATTTTGGTGACGAATTTTTAGTCCCCGTAACTCGTTTAAATTCGCGGCGTGCACCGGATTTTGTTTGCTTATGAAATGGGTATGTAAAGGGCTCGTTTAAACCCTCGTACGGGCAACGTAATTTTATATATTCGAACATTTTTGTGCAAACACAAGATGAGAGATGTGAATTTATCGCCACGTAGCTATCGTGGAATATTCTAGACATGTCAAAGATACATAAATTATTTATGTAGTATTGATCATAATGTTTTGATTGAAGGTTCAAGCCTTTAAGGTACTAGTGTATTTTTTATACTTGACATACTTGGATAAATACTTATACTTTGTAAAATTGACTACAAATCTGGCAAAATAGTAGTATATAATAGGGTAAGAAAGACACAATAAAGAGTAAGTGAGAGCCTCAGATTCCAATTAAAATAATACTTTAATAAATGAAATGTTCAATTGGGAGATCAAAATTGTTATTCTCAAACATTAAATTACGATGTCTGGTACGGTCACACAAGAACGGATGACATCGCCATTTGCTGTGTGTCCGCAGATTTGTGGTTTCCTTGCGCAGGCAACTTGCGGACTGCAATGCGCTGAAAGGATTTTTGACGACATTTATCACTGAAATGGCACATGAATAGGGATTGCAGTTTCGCCTCATAGGATACAAAAGAAAAACACTGTCTTATTTATCAGTTGTTGCTTTGATTATAGACATTTCTATTATTAAAAGTCGTGTGTCATGAGTTTAATGCTTCTTTAGTTCTTGCTTTTTGAAGGCAGTAGAACCATTTACGGTTCGACTCCGGAGGCACCAACGCCACACCTATTTCTGCCTTATAACAGCAGTGTTCTTGCTGCTGTGTTCTGGCTTCAAGGGTAGTCAGGGAGACATACATAACCGAGGCGTTCCAACTTAGTCCTCAGGGGTAGTAACGCATTAGTGTTTAACCTAAGAAAGAATTTCGATCCTGTCTCGGCTTGATTACAGATAGATGTCAATAAGCGGCAGTGACCACTTACCATCAAGTGACCTGCATGCCTGTTTGCTACCCCCAGCTATACAAAAACATTAGATAATGAACTAATACTTGCTCAAGTTAGTCTTCTACGCAATTTCCTGTTTATGCGTGCTCTGACTCTGATAGATGCATTTGACTTTTAACTGTACTGATACGTTTCAAAGGGGCGTGCCGTATGTTTCAGTATTTTATTACATGTTAAAGTTAGAGGTTAAATGTTAAAGGTCTGTAACTGTGTACCGATCGTTAAAGAAGAACCGAGTTTGTATGAGTACAAAAGGCTACGAATGTTGTCTGCTTCAAGGTTCCAACCTTGAAATAGACAACATCAGGGTTCTTGGTCTAATACCTTACCGAAGTTTATTAAAAGAGCGTAAGTTTGAAGTATACTCATTTTCTTTTTCATTTTGTTTTCGGCGAGAGTTCAGGTCTATTAGAACAGAGTGGCGGTTGAAGTTTTTTCCTTCCTGGAACTAGGAATCTGCAGAGCGCGAATCTAGTTAGTAGGACTTTACGATTACGACGCGCTCCATATATTATATTATTGTTAAGATGAGAATATAATGGATTCTTACTTCTCCAATTGAAGTTAACAGTGGGCTCTGAAATATAAGGATAATGTTTTTACATTTTACTCTACTAATTTCGTTTTTACGAGACGTAATAAAATACGCCTCTCAGTCGTAACTAGGCTTCTATTTGCTAAAACAAAGGGAATCTTGATGGAAACTTTTTACACTTCAAACACCTTTGTTTATAGTGTATCTAGAGTATACTTAAACAATAACAAAAAGGATTTTAAACCAATGTCCCCGCGGATTGAATTCATTATTATATTATATAACACGATATCACGATATCTGCAACACAAAAAACGCTTAATCGTGAGTACCCGTTGTATAATATAATAATAAGTAATAATTAATTAAAAGTGTATTTTAAATTTATTTTACGTAGCGAGTTATAATATCATACAATAAAGTTATCTATGTGCTGTACATCTGTAAAATAAAATACAGATGAGTGTTGTTTAATATGCAAAGTTGCGTGTCACGTCAACCGTACGAATAGTTGTGTACAGACACTGTTTGGAGCTTCGCAAACTTCTATAATAGTAACCATAACGCCGCTTGAACTATTTTTCTGCACCAACATACAAGGCTCATTCGGTTGTATTTATTATACTTTTTGTTTGTAAACTTTAATACGATATTTATCCTAACCCTTTTGAAACTAAACACTGAAGAAACAAAAAGAAAACCTGGCCTTGTATCGAGCACTCTTATTTCAACATA
>DWNJ01000745.1:0-13954 GCA_018250275.1 Udranomia eurus
ATAATACAATGTTGCATTAAAACAAACGGTTTCCTGATGCAATCACTTGGTCATAATAACCGGGCAATTATAACTTTCTAATGCGCCATTATCAAATGTCTGCGGGGCTTGCGAGGCGTTATTAACCGGGATTACCGGATCCCGTCCCGATCCCCGGATGTAGGGATTTGCTCCGGGTTCGGGCCCGGTGGAAATGATAAAAGATACGCTATGGATACGGTCCGCTCACGGGTAAATGATAATGGCAAATCTTTTGATTCCGGGCAGATGCAGGTGGGATATCGAACGGCGCGGCGCCAGAGCCGCTTTTGAGTTATAGTGGAGTGAGGATCTAGCAATGATAGAGCATCGCATGCTAAGTTTGTCATTATTCTATTTTGTGACAATGCTCACGTATAAGTGTGCTGCTAAGAGATCCTTGAGATGAAGGCGATAAAAATTACTCTCATCTAACGATGGTCAAACACGTAAAGTATTGTCATGAATCCTGCCATTGTTTATGGATCTGGATCATTGGATGTTCAAGGTACTTTTGATTAATAAATAATCATTCCTCTTGTACAGTTTGACACCACACTTAGCACAAGTTGACGTTACATCAAATACAAATTAACTCCCCTCAAATAGCATGGGTTCTAGTGGGGCCTGGTCCCTAAAGGACCAAAAAGTAATGAGCGAGTCGTGTACTGGCACCAGGCAGGCATACGCGTGTAGGCAGCGGTATCGGCCGTACAAGCGATCGCACTTACCGTCACTCGGTGTATCGCGCGCTATCACTCAGCGACACTCAGCGCTGCATTAGCGGTGTCGCCGTCGATAATTTATAGACACCTCCGCGAAGTTCTGCCGCCCTGGTCATTCTCAGAGGATGTCGCCGTGTGTTCGTGTGATAAAGCATCGCTTTGCTCGTTATTTTTTTGTTTTATGTAAATAAATAATCCTACTTAATGTCATTATGGTCTTTTTCACTTGCATGGAAAAATTATTGGGCGTTAAGTAATTTGTGTAAGACTTACGAACTTAAAACCAACCCGATAACAACAAGTTCAGTCAAACACAAAACATAGTTTCAAAGTAGAGAGATTTGTAAACAATATCTTTATTTAAACCGGTGCTAAGTTGAGACAAGGTTAACTAACACAATAACTGCTCACTAACAGAAACATTCTGCATTTAAGCACGTCATAGTCGCACCGCGCAAAGGGAAACAGTTTACAAAAACGGCTAGTACGGAGCGGGTTCGTGCAAAATAAGAATGTTTGTTTCTCCGCGAGATCTAGTACATGTCTCGTTCCAATTTCAGCCAGAACTGCACCATTAGCGTCGGCTTACATTCCACCTGAAATCGCTCCATATGTTGGAAATGTTGAAATTGTTAGTGACCCGCAATAACATATAAATAGGTATGCGTCAGCTCGGGCGTCCCGCCGTATGTGGCGGCGATAAGGTCGAGAATTAAGGCGATTTGTAAGACGAATGCACCGCTATTATTGTATATAAGCCGCTTATTAAGACTGACTCCCACTCGCCGGCGAGGCACGCAACCGGATTAGCGCTGTCTCACATGTGTGGATAGTGAGTGTTTTGATTAAATATTTTGACGATTTATTAATATGACATAAAGTTAAAGGTAAGGAGTACTCCAGTGTTCATGTTTTGCATATTTTAAAAATGTAGGTGGTATCAATCACAGTCGTTATATTTTTAATCGAAAAATACTAAATATTTTTGACTACGCAAATTATTTTTGGATGTGTCCTGAGTCCTAGTCGCCAAAGGTCATATATTTTGAAACTTTAAATACTGCTATTTAACTCGACCACATATGACTTGTTTTTGCTAAGTATAACTCTAATAGAAATGTAAGCTCCTTACGAAACTTTTCTAATAAAAACTCAGTTAAACAGATGAGTGGCTGCTGTATGACAGAATCATAATCTCACTTATTCATGTATTTCTCCCCACTAAGCCTCACTTTAGCATTGTCTTAAAATTAAAATAATAGTTCTTAAGTATATATCAAACAATATAATTTTGTGGTCTTTCTCAGAGAATAGCGAACATTACCCTAGGATCTAACAACACCACGCGCGAATAACGACAAAATCCCAAAATAAAGCGAAAAATGTCTGACCTAATCACACTATTCACGAACAACAACGAGAGCCCAAAAATAAATACATTATATGCAGAGTATGAAAAAATGTGGCAGCATGTAAGCCAGCGCGTAGCCAGTAAGTGGAATCATACGTACATTTCCAAGTACGGTTGCGTCACTGGGGCCGGTTGCGCCGCGATCGGTTACCGCTCGGTGATCCCAGATCAGAGATTACACTCGGATTAGGCCTTGCGTAACGTTTTCGATGCTTTTGAAAGTTTCTTCGCGTAAACATTGGTGGGAGTGGTTGTCAAAAAATGACCGCTTAGGGGAAACCTCGATTGAGCTGACTCGAATTTACAAAGCATGTCTTTCAGGGGTAAAACGAGTCTTTTCTATGCTCAAATTCAAATCTGATGATAAAACTGTTATTGTGGGGGTAACCTAGGAGATAGATTGTTTTTAAGGCAAGGTTTTTTTTTTATTTGCCTTACAACGTTTACGAATTAGTTTTATACGATGATTATAGACGACATTGACCACTTAGCACCAGTTGGACTGCACGCACGCGTGATCGTTCAATTTATCAACTCCACCCAATTACAAATGAAGCAGTTGGTACTTACTACATTTAACTACGTATCTTACGTGCGGAAAGAAAACACGCGCCATGCCCAGTCTTCCTTCTGTTTATCGCAACAGCATTAGAACGATCGAACCACTTATCGCAGATATGACGAGGCTGTACAACCAAACGCTCAGAGCACTTAACCGTCAGAGGGTGCAACCGGGCGCGGAATGTAAACAGAATTAAACTGGCACACCGAGCGTGCCGAGACGGCCGGGAAAAACTTACTTTAATTATTTATTTAGCACAAGTGCGGTGCCCGGGTTTGCACAAAGAATTTTTTATTGATTTCGCTAATCGGCGCGCTATGTAACAGCCCTTTCTGGGAGTTATACAGATATTTACAGACTGCACCATCGAAAATTGTGCCCGTCCCGATTGGATAGTTTGGATACGTTATGATTGCTTTTTTAACAAGGTTGTTGATAAATCAATAGGTATACATGAGATCGTTTAAACATTAGCGAGATATTCATTTAGACCCGCAACGAATTTACTTAATCTCGAATACTGTTTAGACATCTAAAAACGATCATGAAAAGTGCACGCCGGATCGGTCAGGGAGTTTAGCTCTACTATTAAGTACTCTGTACATCAAACTATCAACTGTCAAACTGTCAATGAGCTGTCATTTTGTCGAATTTGTCACGATAGCACCGATAAGCGTTTTCTCAGAACTGATAACGATAAGTTAATGTATCTTGCATTCTATTTCACAGTTTTACATTATTGTTAGGTATAGTAACTAGGTGCATTTTTATTATAAATTCTTTATGTCCACACATGGAATATCATAGTGACATCTACACGTATGACCAAAATTATTTGACCATCTGACACATGGATATATTCCACAGATTATTAATACAAGTTTTCTTTTGTTACAGATGCGATGGGTAAGTGCGGCGAGTCACCAGGGCGCCATAAATCAATGTGGCTGTAAAATCCCTAACAAAAATTCCAATCTTCATAAAACCAAAATAATTACGGGCGTCGGCCATTTTTTCAGCGCAAAATAAGTCAATCGGGCAACACTAGGAGTCGGCTGAGGATTCGCCTCGCGTCATAAACTTTGATTAGGTCATTAAAGCATGTTAATTTATTGGCGTTCGAACAACTCTCATTTGTAATAAACACGCGAAAAGCGCCCATAAAACTTTAAAGGTAACGTCAATATTGAGTTTCAAGTATTTGCGGCGCTTACGCCATTCTAAAGTGTTTACGCCACCATAATCGAATATCGACTTTACTGAATCAATAGCAGGGTTACAAATCGATAAGCAATAGAAAAATGTTAAACAAAATTAATCGCCTCATGATGCTATTGTTAAAAATTTAGAATAATCATCCAATTTACACTTGTTATAACTATCTTGATAACGATCATAAAGAATTTCAGTAGCTTGTATAAAGCTTTAGATGCACTATAAACAGTAGCTAGTAAATCTAAGCAGTTAACATGGAAATAAAGATATAGTAAGTGCAGCTTAAACCTAAACTAAGTATCTAACGAAGTAATGCCCGTGTAAATTATTTGGTATCTGTGTAATCGGCAGAGTTCTGTCATCATTTGAATAACGAATAGAACCGTGTACAGTTTAAAAAAGATGAAAATGGCGATTTCGGATTCATGCCCGTCGTCAAAATGACGTATTCATTCCAATTTCAAAAATCAACGGTTGAATCCGTTTCAATTTTGATGCGCGCGAATTTTTGTCAGTTCGGAAACAGCGTATTCATTTACCATAAAATTCACGCAACGCAATGCATAAAATAAATTTAATTCAAACAATATCAATCGGACACGAGAACACACTCAGGCGTTTTCGTTTTGCTATTTATCATAAAATGCGAACGCGGCACTGAAATTGAAGGACGCCATCTCTCTCGATTGAGCGCCGATGGAAAGAGATGAACGATGTTGCTTTTTTCTCCTTGTTTCAAATCGTGTTATCGACTTATCCGTCTGTTCGTTGATTTGTGTGTGTCGGATAGCCGTACAATATTAATTACTGCTTTAATGAGCTTTGTTTCTTTCGCGTCGATCGTGATCTGCGTTTTTCTCATTTTTGACGTTCTGCTCGTTTGATCAATAACTTAAAAATAAGTTAGTTTATGTATCCTAAAGGTAGCAAGTATACGTTGATGGATTTATAACATTAGATACCGAAACGGCACAGTCATAAAAAACTCTTGTTGCTTCTCATAGACAAGCGTAACATAAATTTTATCTATGGCGCGTTCATTCATCACCGAGTCTATAATCCGTGTAGTTATCGGAATATTCCGAAACATCGAGCGAGCAAATATCGTACTGTAATGCACTTCCATTGTCTCCCGTGTAATCACTGCCTACGGACCTCCAAAAGTGATTAATGGTTCCGCACCGCTAGCGTACGAATGTGGTTAGCTACTAATGATATGTATCTAACGTGTGCATTATTCGTTTATTGACCACAAAAGGCAGTTTCGATAAATGCCATGGCCAGTAAAAAAGTAGTGAATATCTATGGTCGCTTTGACTTGGCAAAATTTGACTTGAAAATTCAATTCAAGATTTCGATTTTCAAAATTTCGATTCTATTATCAGTTATTAAGTGCACTTAAATTACATTACAAACTTTAAAGCTCTGAAAAGGGTTTTGCGTTTCCCACTGCTGTGCTCGGATTTTTTCTTTCCCCACTTCCAAGGATGAGTTTGGTTTGGGGTATATCAATCACCTACTCTAATTCAATACGATCTTGATATTATTGAAATATTAATAATAATGTTAAACAAATTATAAGAATTCGAGTCATTTTTGTTGGACACAAATTCATGTTACGTATTTTTTATCCAAAATTATAAACTACAAAATTTACGTACAAATGTTGACTATATCGTATGACTCGTATAGTCTGTAAAAAACGTCTGAATGTAATTTAAACACGCGACCTAGCAACCGCATAAGTAAGTACCTACAATCACTTCGTATATCTTGTGTACGGCACGTCTAAACAAAAAGCTAATACGAAACGACATATGACATGGAAAACAAACAGACAGTGCAAATTAACCAGCAATTAGCGTACATAGCGGACATGAAAACGTTTAGCAATCAACAATTTGTGTAATTGTTGCAGCCATTCCAAGATGGCGCGATAAACTGTCAGATTGACGTATGATTAGCAAGTGTTGCCTGTCACGGCGGTATTGCCATTACACAAAATCTGATTAGAATTCGTTTTATGTTTTTGCATGGCGTAATAGAATCCATAGAACTCGTGTCCAATTGTTGCGCGTACATAATAGGTGTGAAAATTATGATTAACAACAGGTAACATAATGTTGGTACACATGCATTAGATATTGTTTTTGTGTAAACAGATAAAATATTATAGGGCAACTTGTAGTTCTAATTATAAAACACTTGTAGAGGCGGTTAAACTGACAAGTTATCGTTAGGTATTGAGTTGCCACATTGTAATTACAATGTTTAAAATTATCAATATAGACAAATAAAAATACCACCTAAACCATTCTCGGAACCGATTTCGGATTGACCTAGTTAGAACCCAAAGCTCTGGCAAAGTTTATGTTATGGCATTGAAGTATCCAAAAAAAACACGAAGGATTCAGTCTCCAGAGCCCATTTATTTTACTGTTATTGTTAACAGCTTGTCGGAGTCACGAGAAACCGCTAAGCACTCCGTTGACACGTACCAAAACGATTGAATTGAGCGAAGATTCAAATTTCCAACGCAAAATCCAAGATGGCGACCTTCGCAAGCCGTATATCAATCGTGATTTACGCGCCACGGTCGAGGTCGACGGCCGGCCGAATTTCGTTCAGAAATGCACTCGCCGGGTAATTTATTTGTGACCATCTATTATTTTGTAGACTCACGAGGTCCTAAACGCAGCTGACATTAATATATCATTTTACGCGACGGCGCGACTCACTTTATGTCCCTCTCGCTTGCTCCCACGATTCGATCGTCTACACGAAAAGGACGGCGCTACGGGGGCGCGTAGTTTGCGTTTTCACTTTTTATAGTAGCAATATATTTGATCAGCTGATCGTCATGACGTTTACTGCGCGTGTGGCAATGTGTAATGTTTTTCATAATTTATATTAAAGTGGTTTTGTGTTTTTATTCATGTTGGCTAGGTCCGGGTTTATTTATAATGTTGAATATTTATCTAATGGTAATATTGGCTTCCGTGCGGCCGGTGTTGACATATAAATTTTGCGTATCGACAACGTTTTTGGGGATTTCGCGTTTATTTATGCTGTGGTGTGGCCATAAATTAAAATGTCCTCTCGAAATTATGTTTTCGATTTGGCTTTAATATTATGATTTAAATTCCGCGTAAATGGCCATACTGGTTTTGTAATTACACTCTTTATTAAATTTTAACCGCCTCTCGCAGCTTGTAATTGAATTATCGCCGTTGTTAACCCAGCACAGAAGAAACCATAGTTTATTGAATATAACTTGGATAATGGATTATGTTTATTTAAAAAAATGATCAGTTCATATCTTTTGGTTCCAGCTGTCCATGTACGGTGTGACCACTTACGATCAGGTTGACTTCATGCTCGTACTACCTCCCAGTCATAAAAAAAAAACAAAAAGTACCTGAGACATTTAGGTTTCTGTGACAAATTAGCTCAAGTGTAGAGAAGTTTGGAAGTTTTACGAAATGTTGTATGTATGTATACGAAGCTTATTTCGGTGAAATGTAGTGTGTAGAGGCAGGAGCGTGTGTCGCGCGGCGGCCGCACGTGGTCGTTGTAAATATTTTTGGAGGCAATCGATTTCCGAAATCCATTCTGTACCCTCGCACGGCTCTGCGTTCGCGGTAGTGTGGATACGACTTTACGGAAAAACATACTTTATTAGCTATAGGTTTTGGGCTATAATACGGCTTTAAAAATATCATTTAATTGGTACAGAGGATTTTTCTAAAATATTTTACTATGATTATTCAAAGCAATTTGTGTTTAGAGTCATTAACAATAATGAACGACTATACAGTGATTACTTTTTGTAATGATGTTATTTGATTGTTACATAACAATCTGGTTGCATAATTAACACTTTAAAAAGGTTTCATAACTTGTACAACGGAAGTTGTAATTTTTAACAGACAAATAGAAAGTTCATAGTAATATTTCTGTATATTTTTTAAATTATGTCTCTCAATATTTTTTATGTAAAATCCTGAAATACAATAAAAACAATAATACTTTCGATTACAAGAATCATAGGTGTAATCGCACTAAAGCTGACAAAAAATGTACAATCGTACACAATTTGTTATCAGTGACAAAATGATTAATAATTACGAAACAAGGTATGTCGTTATCGGAAGGGAATTACAAATAATTTTGAGCATTATTTTGATTAGTTATCAGACACGGGATTACGAGAAGATTATACAATAATACCTGTCTAATTATACTTGCTTATCTCGTTTTATTATAAAATAATTATAGCTAATTGTTTTTATCGATACAACACACCTAGCTAATTGTATTTACAAGTTTATCCTTCTCTACTTGTAGATAACTTACACAGAGTAAGTATATATTTATATAGAATCAAAACATTGTTAGGGCGATGCTTACGTGACTTATTAATTAACAATTGTTATATTTATAGTTGTAACTCTGTTATAGTGAATTATATAATGAATTGGAACTAAACAAACTCATTGATTCTGTTATAGGTACACTTTTCTTTCATGGTTTGATTATATCCAAGAAATACAACTTTTCAATGATTTCAGTAATTATAATAAGATAATATATTCCTTATTCTTTAATTATTATTTTTAATATAAGTCCACTCATAAGTTTTTAAGATAAAAACGTGAGACCTAAGAGAAATGGCGTCCAGCAACAAGATAGAAACGATTCGACAACGACATTTCTATAAACATTACTAGCGCCTTCACCCCGACAAGCGAGACACAGGGACGTCTTATCCACACAAATCCACGGGCATTAGCGCGTATCGCACGGGCCTAGCGTCATTAATCTGCGTGACAGTTCAAAATTTAGTTACAGAGGGCTGAGGGCTCCCCCCCTCCCCCTGGCCTCCCCCTCCGCCGCCGAGTTTTTGAGCCGTGCCCAGAGCTTACACTTTCGATGTGGAATTCTGTTCAGTACTCATGGGTACATAGATATATATGGTGGTTGTGTGAAAGGGAAAACGGTTTTAGGTTATGAATGTAGAACTAGCATGGTTAGTTTGTAGTGATATTTTTGGAATGCAGGCCAGGCTATCAACACTTCTGTTAGTCTAGGATGAAGCAATCTTTGCATCATAGCTGATATGGTGACGACCGCTACCATAGGGAAGCAACTTGTTTGTTTACTGACTTGGCTTATACTTTCTTCATTGTCTTCAGTCCACAGAGAACCTCATTTTGCTTCGCTTGCCCAGATGCATACTGACAAAAATGTTTTCATTCGTAAGTTGTACGCATGACCTTTGTACAAGCGAAGGTGATGGACCTCCTTCATCAAGAGTAACTTTAAATAACAAACATTAACAGAACTAGAGTATTAACATAAATAATCAGTGAAATCTAAATGCCTAAGTACATCCGTTTGTAACTATACGAACTGTTAGTATAGATATATTTAGAATCGTCAACTATACGAATTGTTAGTATAGACATAGTAGAGTCGCGTTTCCAGTCTCGGTGTTCCAAATTACCAGTCTCGGAGGCGGGTATGGAAGTAATTAGCGATGTAAGTAGACGCGGCGTGCGGCTGGCAGCACGGCGGGGCGCCGCCCTAGACGTCGACGGGTCTCTGCTGAGCTGAGCCAAAATGCGTGTATTTCGGAGGAGGACTGTGGATGGGGTCGTAGACGTAGGTGGAGGCACAGTTATGTTTGTTTGACTGTTTGGCGCGCGATACACTGAGTGGTAGATAATATCTAAGTCTCCCGATATTTGAGGATTGAAGAATAAAACACTAATCAAGAAGAACAAAGAACAAAGGATTTATCCAGAGTACAAAATCGTAGATGATGTAACCACTGGTCAACATAGGATGCTATTGCAAAATGATGATATAGAAACATATTGTTATTACTGCGTGTAACTTAAATTTAATCATTCTAACACTAGGTTAATTCTTCCAATCTAAAAAAACGGCTACATGAGGTGGAATGCATTCTCAATGGCCCTCCGATAGTCTTGGTCGGCTGTGTTGAGTTGATGATGGAACACTGACTCTATCTTTATAGCTTAGTTATCATAAATCTAATACTCACCATCACGACCATCGTCGGTATTATAAACACATGAACGCAAGTCTAATTGCGAGTAGGCTCAAACAAGAAAATAATGAAACTATAACTATTTTACACTAAGAAAGCCGTCGCAAACTCGACAGCAGCCCCTTACGCGGCTTTGGTAGAGTTTTTACAAGAGGGCTTTCACACGGAGGTTTCTTTGCGGCCGGAGTGCACTTGTCATACCCTCCCAGCACCTAGGGTCCTTCGACTTTGTACACCTTTGTAGGCCAGAGACTTGTTGACCGAGTAGTGGGTTTGAATTGCTTTCCAAGTCTGTACGTGATAAAGCGGCACCGTAGCTATTCTATATTTGTGAAAATTGTTTTTCGTTTGCCGAAAAAGATAAATTTAGATACGTATGCGTTGTTATTTGTTAACACTCTATTTGGATAAATTAATTATCCAAACAGAGATGCTAAGGTTAGAATAGGCACCTAAATGTGTAACTGGTACTTGTACCTTTCCCTAAAAAGTGTTGCGAAACAAACATCTTAAAGGCAATTAAACCTGTTATTGAACTTGGAAACCACTTCATCATCTCAATACATGTCTTACGCTGAGTGCCTTTTCTCCGGCTCGGTTCCATAACGGCAAATAGGGTCTACCATCGATTGAGTCATCGATAGGCGTCGAAGAACACAAGTCGCAAGTTCACCTGCATTTCCCACAGCGCCGTTTAATGCACCTTTCCACTCACAATCAGCGGGATCTGTGACCTAGAAAGTGCTAACCTTTTATCTGTAATTACGAGCGGCACGGCCCGCGACCCCTGTCACAGGCGCTTGTAATTTTTTTCTCAAACTCGGCATGAATAATCACATTTTTCTATACATTCCGCGTTTATTCGGGCGGCCGCTAATAAAGAACGGCTTATGTTAACGGTAAACGTTCGGGTATCAGACCTTGAATTTATTGCCATAAAGTGTACATTTAAGTGGCGATGGGCGAGGAGCTTGGCTTCGGTGCCGCGTACGGTGTACCGTCCGCTCCTGAGGCCCGTGACTGGCACAATTTCGCCCCGAAGTAGGTATATTTTTGCCTTTTTATTACGTTCCGTGGTAATCCGGGATGGGTACCTACGTAGGTACTGCGGATCCAGCGGATATTTGTGCGTGGCCGAATCTAAATTTTAAATGCGACGCCGCTAAAACGACCTAGATTAATTTGACGTACAATTAACTGTGCACGGAACGCGATACTTGAGGGGTTTACGCAGATGATTAATGATATATTTATATCACAAGTAACTCTACTAGTACATTAAGTAGGTACAACTATGAAGTAGATACGTAGAAAAATACAATCATATACAAAAGTAGGAACCTCGGGGTCTTCAATATAATATAGTCAATAAGTAATTACTGAAAATCTTCATTGAATACCTACACATAAATCTACACATTATTATGTAAACCTGATGTTACCAAGTAAAATTGCTAATATTATAAAGTTTCGAATAATAAGCGAATAATTCAGATCTCAAAAGCGAGTAAATTGACGATTCATAAACTAGAGTAAGGCCAAGGGCGCTCCAAATTCAGCCGGCCATGTCAATTATTTGTGGAACTTTCGTAACATCAGTGTCAATCACATTACGGCGGGCCGGAACCGCCCGCCCATCAAAACGTCATTACTAAACACACCCTCCGTGTTTCCTCTTGTTTTATATTCATTCGGACAAGTGCCCTTAGCGAGCATAGTTCCTGAATTTGCGATCGGATAAAAAGTGAACTGAAATGTAGCGGGAAGTTCGTAGTGCAATCGAATGAAAGCGGGAAATCAATTTGAGTTTCGAACAGCCGTTAATGTTTGACGTTTGTACTTTTTCTTTTCTGTTCTGTTCATGTTGCGCTTTTTGGCCAGTGACTAGTAGTTTTGTGTTTGATCAATTTATATTGCCAAAAATACCCATTACCACATATGTAGGTAATGAACACTATACATTATTATCTTACGTCTAATTATTATGGTTATCTTGTTCATTAAATAAAATCTTTGTGATTAAAATTTATACTAAATGTTAAACGTAAATCATGTATGCACCAATCTCTTTGAACAAAATTTCGCATTTCCGATTGCCACTGTGCGCGTGCGGCGTGCGCGTATCAATCTAATCAAATCTGTTATAAGCAAGAACAGTACATAATTATGGAAATACATTTATCATCGGACATAGAATTCTCGCATTTTGGCGTCCAATATCAGTTAATTGGAATAACATTAACGAATTAATCAGCATAATCACTAATTCTATCGCAATGATAAAACCTAAAATTTTTACCGCTAATTTGTACCCCTACTTCTATATTTCCAATACAGTCAACCTTTTATGTTCTATGCCTACGTCATATAGATACTTATTTCAAATTTTGCCATTCTATAATTAATCTAGTCACAGTCAAAAACACCAACCTTCGATAACACAACGCTTGAACACACGCGAGGGACGCGGCTTCCTGTTTTTTTGTCCTTTCTAAAAATTCTAGGCCACATTTGTTTACAAGCAAGCATTTTTATAGTCAATGGCCTTATCAATCTCGGCTGCATCCACGCCGCGCTCCAGTTCGCGATGATCGATAACCGCTGTCACGCTGACAGTGTCAAGGTCGAGTTTGACAGCTGTCAAATCGCCCCAGACAGCGGCTGTCAAACCGCGCGGCGCTGAAAAACGCGCGCTGTCAACCCGTAATGGATAGCCTTCCGGAGTACCACGGCGGCCATGCTCCGGCCAACGACCCCCCGCTCACATTTTTTTAGTGTATCGCTGTAATTATGTTGTTGGTTTTGTTATTGAGTTATGATGACCTGGTGGATCGAATTAAACTTATTCGATCGGTGAGCCTAAACTTAACGTTTGATGAAGCAGGGGTTTGAGATGTTCAACGGACGGTTTACGGAATGAATAACGCTGCTAAACCTTAGTCACTCGTAACATACGATGTTGCATATTATATGTTTACTAAACTACGTATTAAAACTACGTCGTGAAGAAAATCATCCGTTCCGATTTTATGTTTCAATCGGCTTTAGAGCCTCTGACAACTAATCATCCTAATACTAATTATATTATCTTGTCTGTCGTTGCTCAGTCAATCCTTATAGCTATAAATTTACACTACTAACATCAAATCCGCTTGCTCAGTCAACTGTTACACCAAATATCGTGCTTATCGAAAACTGCAAACAATTCCCGAAGAATGATGGCGCAAACTTAACAAAGCTCATACCGTCCCGTCAAGGCGGCTTCGTTCCAACACGGTTTTGACTTCGCCCAAAAACAAACAACCTCACTGCACTAATAGGTATACATTATCAATCTGTCCGTCCGTACCTACGGATCATATACCTAGGATACTCCCCCCGAGGCAAGGCATCGACCCAGGCCTCCGACGGTCCAATCGCCACTTTATACTCTAGAAGACACGACTCGTTTTCCTCTGACAGATAGCAGTTTTCTTATGACGATTGCAAGTCTGCCTAATGGTGGTTCGCGTTCAATAAGACGGTAAAAGACCTGTCCAGTTTCACGGATAATGGTCTTTATTGCGTTGGATTAGGGCGAGGCAGCAGGGCGGGCGGCCCGCCCTGGCCTGGGCGGGAGCAATTAGGCAAGTTACATCGCGAAAGGTTTTAAAAATGCATTTTTTATTACTTATCGTTTTCACGGTCGACAGATATTGCCTGTGATGTGGTCCGCGCAGGTCATTGTTGTTATCTCTTGTCTTTAACGTATTGCGAATCTACTGTCTTGGTAACTTAGTTAATTCGAAAAATACTCATTCAATATGTGTCTTGAAAAGTATAATTTACTTCTTATTAATCTCACACTTATGATTTACGGTCAAGAATAAGATAAGTCAGATATATATTTGAGACTCTCCACTTTGCTGGATTTTTTTTTAACCACGTACAGATAACTTTAAGATATA
>DWNJ01000746.1:0-13951 GCA_018250275.1 Udranomia eurus
CGATGTAACATTTGGACTTATAAAGAGCGTAGCATATTGACGATTTGTTAAACCCTGTAGGGCCTATACAAAATAATTACTTTTGTATTCATCAACCATAATGTTTACAACTCAAGCACGTATGAACACTCAAAACAAATGTTTACAGAATCGCAAAAACCAACGACATTATGATGAGGTCACGATCTTTAAGTAGGCCGCTTTCGTTCATGGAAAACGCAGTTGCTATGCACAAGCCTGTTTCTTTCATGCAAATATTGTTTTGTGATACTAAATATTGGTTTAGAGTTAAGAAGATAACTTTGAACAGCAACAATTTAATATTGAGACATATTTTCCTCGCTATCAGCGTCCTAGCCTATTTGTTATTAAATTTTGATTTCTTATAGCACTCGTAAATAGTGCCACCTTTATTTATAAAATATGCATTAAAACCTGCTAAAGTACTATGATAGTGGATTCATGTTACAAGTTGCTCCTTCTGGCACAGTCGGATAAAAACAAATGTATTTTCTCTTTTATCTTAGTACACTGGATTTTGTAACGCATGAGTAGCCGAATAAATCATTTGAGTTAACTTAATTGCGATTGGTTTATTTTGAATTGGTCGCTGTATATTTTTTATCATGAAAGCATTCGTCAATTTTATATATGTGTATATTTATAAGTAGGAGGTAGCAAACGAGCATGCTATGCATAAGTGACACTTGAGGTCTAAGTCGGATCGCCTCGATTAAGTATGTATTTAATATCTAACCCACACGCACACGCTCACACTTTACAACGAATTAAATTGCTGCATAATCTTCCATTAGAACCATATAAAAGACTTCAACGAGTCATTCTCTTTGCAGATGCGACAATTCTTGGCATTAATGTGCTGGCATTGGATGACTTGACTTATTTATGATGTATTCACTAGATACGCATTATAATATGCATGTAAACATTGTAATAGAATTAGTTACGATGTTAGCTTCGGCCGCGTTTTATACAAAAGGCTTCGACATTTCTATAAGTAGCATAAAGTGTACCAAATATAAAGTCAATCGCATGTGGTTGATGGGATAATAGATTGTTCTTCCAGTGTTCCAAGATAAAAGAGAGACAACAATAACAAAAAACAATCACTATCTATTATCAACAATCTATATATAACAACAACAACAATCTATATATACAACGTCCTGTCCTGTCCTGTCCTGACCTGTCCTGTCCTGTCCTGCCCTGCCCTGCCCTGTCCTGTCCCGTCAAATCCTAACCTGTCCTGTCCGGTCCTGTCCTGCCCTGTCCTGTCCTGTCCTGTCCTGCCCTGTCCTGTCCCGTCAAATCCTATCCTGTCCTTCCCTGTTCTGCCCTGCCCTGTCCTGTCCTGTCTTGCCCTGCGCTGCCGTGCCGTGCTGTCCCGTGACGTGTCTTTGTTCTGCCCTGCCTTGCCCTGTCCTGTCCTTCCCTGTCCTGCCCTGTCCTGTCGTGTCCTGGCCTGTCCTGTCCTGTGCTGTCCTGTGCTGTACTGTCCGGTCCTCTCACTCACAATTTACACACTCATTACAAATCATAGCCTGTGAGATATTCTGATGTACCCACAAGCTATATTACTGAAAAGTTTCATTTAAATGCATTTAGTAGCGTGACAGAATAACAAAGATAAATATTAAGGGATCTCTTAAAGTTGATAAAACGGCAAGTCTAGTTAGTGAGACAAGTGTGTGCAGTATCACCTTTTATCTTTAAAACATCACTCGTATTGGAACCAGGCTGCGCTCCACATACTTTCACCGAATGACCATTTGATACCGAATCGAGAATTAGATCGTATGCATCGATTAGAAATCCACACACCATTCAAACCATATTGGGCGGCATTAAACATTAATTCCGCGTTAACATTCAAAAGATGAACCGGCAATTTATTTCATCGCTTTATGCGATACGTAAGCCAAGGTTACGCGTAATTGATTTTAACTTTTAATAATTTAAATATTGGCTGCAGTCGGTAAAAGTCTTATTTCTTCTAGCTCCGCGTTAACATTCACAGGATGAACCAGCAATGTATTTGATCGCTTTATGCGATACGTGAGCCAATGTTACGCTCAATTGTTTTTAATTTTTAATAATTTCAATATTGACTGCAATCGGTAAAAGTCTTCTTTCTACTAGCTCTGAATGCTTAAAGAAAAAAACTTCAAGTTTTTTTAAGCGCGCCCACACGATGCAGTTGCAGCTGAATCGAATTTCTGATTTATTATGTTTATGTATAATGTGATTATATAAATAGCTACTATATTTCGTATACGCCTGTGTCTACCTTCTAATTGAAGGTAGTCACAAGTATATACGAAATCATAAGTAGATTATGTCCCCAATTCTGTTGATGTATAAAAAAAATACTTCAAATTTAAGGACAACACAAATTTTTATATTTGTTTGTGAATAAGTCTTTCCAAGGTTGTGTTTTAATTGTTTTTTTACCCATTGCCTTACGGTGGAAACAATGTAGCCTGGGCACGTAATATTGGTATAATTACCATTATTTTAACATTCATTCAGACCTTGGCTCGTTCGAGTCCAATGATACCAAAGTATAAACAAAATACAAGTATTTGTATTTATACATAACATATTAATATTTAAATTCGAACCCTGACATATTAATATTTAAATTCGAGTGAATACATAATAATAAAATCGATTTATTTTGACGAATGATACATGAAGTCGTTTGCGACTTTCGAGATTAATTTCTGGCATTAAAGAAAAAAATCCTAATCGGGTCATAAATGAAGTTTCGAAGTAATATAACATAACGTGTGCAATTCTTCGATTCTAAGAAATTTGTTTAAATTATAAAAAAAATTAAATCATAAGATTCTCTGAATACCTAAATTTGTAAAAAAAAACTATAATAAGCAAGATACGCTTAAAAGTTTCGCATCTTTTGTAGAATCACCCATATCATATGTATTATAGCGGTCTTGAATATATGTATGGGTTATATTGAACGCCAAACATATCATATTTTCTATAACTCATAGAGGTAATACCTCAAGTTCTTTTTTAGGTCGACCACAGATGCGTTGCTCCCCGTTGAAGACTAAGTTAGAACTCCTCGTTGAAGTGTCTCCCTGACCACACCCTTTAAACCAGAACATAGCATGTTCTAACACCTCTAGCAAAATGTTCTAACACCTTCAAATAATCTATGGTTTAAGATTTCTCTTAAGAAATATTAATAAAAATCTTAAACTAAGGGAGGGTATATATTCTAAAGGGAGGTATTGCCGCCACATCATGCGGTATATATCATCAATTTAACTGACAGCTGATATGCAAATAAAGCAATTAGCAGCAATAAGAAAATCCTTATAACTACTGAAGAAGCCGATATCGGCATATTTTATCTTAATTTATGTACAGATACATCGATATGTAAAAACTCGAGGTTGTGACTTGCAAAACATTTTCTCCTCCTAAGTGTAAATACCTTATCATATAGCAGCTACTTTATGTCTTTCAACACACTAGCTTTCTTCTTCAGTTCAGTGGAATAAAAACTAAAAAAATACTCCTAGGGGTCTATATATAGTCATATAAGTAACACAAGTCAATTTTTTTTTTGATTTTTTTGTCTGTCTGTCTGTTCAATAAATGTAAATATTTCAGGATATGTTTTTTTCAGGATTTCATTCTTTCTTCATTGTTTCGCGATGGAAGATGGGGAAGGGGACGAGGGCGGTGATGCGGACGGAGAGAGCAAAAGGGGCGAAAATGATTCTGAGGCGGTACGAAGTGCGCCGTTCCCAGTCAACTATATACAAAATAGTCAGTCTTATATATAACCAACATCGTAATTAGTCTTAGTTACAACATTTATAACTCAAATAACTAACACGATATTTAAATGACTAAATGATATTTGATTTTTAGAATTCGTCTCAGACCCGAATAGCAAAATAACCATTAAAATGTTGAAAAAGTTCACGCAAAGAAGTTGTACCCGAGTATTTTTTGTACAGACAGATAATGATCAAACAATAAAAATATTTTTACGATTAATTAAAATGCTATAACGTAACTATTTACGAGTATCTCGACGTCACTTTTACCAAGTCCGCAAGCAAGCACATGATGTGTGCATCTTATCAAACAACGAAATTCTATATCGACGTGCTAAGAGTGTAATTAATTATAACAATTTGCATCGATTAGTTTTCCACGCTTCCATTATTACACGCTCTTGTTTAACTGAAGGTATTTGTTTATGAGCAACGGTTGAGTGCGTTATTTAATTGCATTTTGGCATTATCTCCTCTTGAAGAGATAGTTACCAGTATAGATAGATCAGTCTTTCTCAAAGTTGGTGATAACTTATGGGGGTGATTTCCTATAAAGGGCGTTAAGTAACAATAGGTTTGAAAGATAAAATTAACCTATATAACAAAGAAAACTAATGTGAATATAAATTAAACTAATTCAGTGAGTTTAATTCAGGATCCTCAGGAACCTCAGTACGAATCTTTATTAAGTACCCAATAATTTCCCACGGAATAATCCCCACTACATCTACAAAGAATAATTAGAAATCTATGTAGGTTTTTTCTTATAACTAGGAGGTAGCAAACGAGCATGCAGTCCAGCTGATGGTAAGTGGTCACTGCAGCCCATGGACATCTGTAACCAACCCCAGACACGATCGACCTTTCTGAGATTGATGAGGTGACAGCTAAAACAAGATTTAGAACATTTCGTGTTTCGGCACGGTAAAAATATGTGCGGCCTATTTTTGTCCGACACTAAATTTCAATAATGATAACGTAGATTAAACTAAAAAATAAATCAAAAATGAAAACAAATCCCAAAATTCACGGACGACTCTGTCTTTTACTACCTATAGTATTCATTATATGAGAGAATGTCTCGTTGTAATGAAATAATTCGAATGACTAGAACTCCAGCAATTTGTCGTGGACTAATTTATAAATAATCAATATCCAAATTAACAATATATTACACAACAACGACTTACAACTAGTTATTACTTATACGAAAATTATTTATCATTATGAATACTCTTTAAAGTTTTATTACTCAGAACTTTTCTTTTTAAAATGGTTATTCGTATACTTATATATATGCTTGTATAATTCTTTATTTCATTTTTGCATGAAACGGATATAGTATATGTTTATAAAAAGTCCAACACCTAAAGAAAAAAAATATTATTTTTAACTAAATATTAATTTAAAGATATGTTTCGTAAATAAGAATAGATTTTTGATTAAGGACAGAAATTATCGTTTACTATTTTTTAAAGTATTTAAAATTTACAATATAGGTACCGTTTAACCGTTTTTGTTTCACCTAACCTTACTTTATCAACACATGTGAATGAGTTCCCTACAGAGTTTTAATTCTGTGAAGTTTGTCTAAAAATATTGTGTATATTATAATATAAGCGCGTACAAATCGGTGAACGAGACGAAACTCGCCGAAGCGAATGGGTTTATTCAACAAATAAGTAATCTAATCTGGTATCGTTGAATAGGAGAAAAGATTTTAATCTTTTTCTTTCAAAACTTTTACTTTCGGAAGGGCTTAAGTTCAAAGTTCAATTTTAATTACCTCGACTAATGTCATAATCTCAAAACATTATTGTTTTTGTTTTAATTTATTTCTTTACGTTATTTTATTTTTTTAAATTTTAATACACGTAACTTTACACGAGATTAAAAGAGATTTTTAATATCTTTCCACTATTAAATGTCTCGAAGAGAAATTTAAACAGTCAAAGACATAAGAGATAGACCGACAATACAAAACTTTCGTAAGAGGCCTTAAAATGCGTGCAATCGTTGGTGTCGTTAAATGTCAAGCTTATAATTTAAAATCAACGCTTTCACACTCATAGCCCCACACTAGGATTCCCTGTATCGTGGGTGCCATGGACAACAAACAAAGTCAACAACACAAACACCCAAACTGAAAACAGAAATTTAAACTCGACATCCAAATTTCTGCTTTGCTGGGAATCGAATCCAGGACCTTTCGAACGGCAGTCCGCCATGGTGACCATTGGGCCATACGGGTCGTAACTTTACACTTATTATTCCTTTTCAAATTTCAGTTTTTCATAAACTCACTCTTAGTTTAATAAGCTCCTATAGTTCTAAGCCTCAGTTTTGAAATACTCATGAAGGCCTTGTGTACTTAATTATTATTATTTATTTATTGCTGATGTGATATGAATCTTTTAACTTATTGAAATTAAATATAACGCTTGACACTCATAGCGGCCCGCAAGGATTACCCGTGTCTTGTGTACCATGACCAAAACACAAAGGTAACACGTAGACCGAGATAACAGATTTAAACTCAAGAGACAACACATATATAGGTATACAGGTCTTCAGATTCCAGATTCCAGGTTTCCAGACCCACAGAACTCAATTAGCCTTCACTTTTGAGATACAACTCATCGCGAAGTATATACGCTGATGCCTTGTGCCCGTGCTTGAGATAACTGCTGATGATGGTCAGGGTGCGGTCGGTCACGAACTTGGCGTGGCAGTTCTTGGTCACGGTGCACCTCCACCGAACGTTGTAGGGCGTGATGCCGCTGCAGTAGAACGTGTAGCTGTTGATGAGCCCCAGCGGTTTTCCCTGCTGGTTCCTCACCCAGGACACTGCAACAAGATGGATCGTCAGATCTATTTTCTAGATGAAAATATATATTTAAAAAAAATTAAGCGAAAGAGCAGTTGTTGGAATGCCCCAGGTGAAGATATTTTTTAAAAACAGCAAAATCTGTGACCACCTAACATAAGCTTTTATTTAATTTGCTATAGAAAGCCCGATTATCGCACGATAACTTGACTTGAACATACCTATTGACTGCTTCAAGATTGTAATTGGCACTTCCTATACACAAAAAAGGTGTCTTTGTCGCTTGGCAGTAATATAATGCATAATAAATACGTGTTGAATTGATTACCTCCTCCATTTTTGAAGCCGGTTAATAAACAAATAAATAACGCTTTCACACTCATAGCCTCACACTAGTATTCCCTATGTCGTGGATGCCTTGGGCAACACACACACACAAAAACACCCAGACCGAGAACAGAAATTTAAACTCATTATCCAAATTTTAGCCCCGCTGGGAATCGAACCCAAGACCTTTCGAACGGCAGTCCGGCATGGTGACCATTGCGCCGTATGGACCGTCAAATATGGGTAGGCACTCTGTTGAATAATTTTTTTGTTTCTCTGATACCTACCAACTGTTCAAATCGATAGATAGATGAGAGCAAACATCAATTTAATGCCAGTAATCCATCTCGCCTCTCCGATCTGTTTGATAATCCTCAATTAGGAAGTTGGGCTATTTTGATCTAATCTGCGCTCAACTGATAGCGTTTTCAACTTGAGATGCTGTAACGGCCTTATCCGATTATTCTCTTCAGTCCAAATCCGAAGGATCTCGCTGTTTGCGCTCACCTTTAGTTGAGTAAACAATCGTGCGATATCTCTGTTATTTGCGATTATTTCTTGGAAAAATTACTAGTATTTTCTTGAGCTGGAGCGTGTTTGTAAAAGGTGATTCTGTTGGCTTAATTCGATGCGATCTATTTATGTATCTTGTGAACATTCAGAGCGCTTATCTTAGTTCTCAAGCGCGTAATATGTACAGAGCAACACGTATCATGTGATATTTTAAGTCTCTCAAAAAGTCTGTCAAAAAATTACCGACTGACATATCAACGAACAGCCTAAACTAGGCAAGAATCTGGAAAATTTAATATGGGAACCTTTTGCAGAAAGTATTTGTAATAATTTAACCTATGAAGTGGTACAAAAATAGTGTGCATAAACGTTCTGTTATTTTTGCAATTAATCTCCATTTACGCAAAGTCGCGGGACACGGCTAGTATATATAATTTGGTATATATTATGAATGGTGAGCACGCATTGACGTTAGTAGCGTGTGAAACTGACAAATAACCCGACTAACTATATAAAAATATATGTTTTCTATGGAGTGATCAGAAGACCAATTAATAGAACAGCAGAAGCGATGTGTGGGCGTTATTAAAATTTGCGTTAAGGGCTTGTAGTCACGTACTTACTTTTATCCAACTCACTTAACATTGATACTACAAAAAAGTAACATCAAAACAATAATCCAAAATTGATGAAAATCCATACAGTTATTTGTTATTATTAAATATCATGGCTATACCAACTTTTTTGTTGTGTTAATTACTGTCAGGCAGGGGTTCTTATGAAAAAAGAAAAGAAAAATTAACAAAACTTAACGAAAATACGGGAACTGGGTCCGGAGAATGATTCTGAGGCGGTATGAAATGTGCAGGGTCAACTAGTTATTAAGAAAATAACGAATATAAAATGAAAACTATCACTCTATTATCCGCCCGTCCTTTCTATAGAACTGCTTGCGAGTATATATAAGTACAGATATACATACGAGAAGTCTGCCTTTGCTAAGGGAAATCAGTATATAAACAGACGAAACGGACCTTAGCGTTCTCAGTATAGCATATGTAGATATGTATACATGTGTACTCTCTATTCCAAATAATCCACCCACTGTGCATTCCGATTCGATTCCACCGATTACCTTTGTATCAATTTGTAAACGAGGAGCAATTCGATCAATTGCCGTTCTCCATCTGAATGGAGGGTAAATTGGAAATAAGTCTGAATTACGAAGTCTCGGCTGCTATCAGCGATTTAAATCTCTAGACCTCGTGCCTTAAACATGTTTATCATTTAACTTGCTAGCTCGTGACGTCTGGCTCTGATTTTTTTGTGAAATATTGTAGGTATTGCTTATTATTCGTGGGAAAGGAACGTTATTTCATTTCACTTAATTCGCGTTCGTTCGTGAGTTTCGGGTTATGTATAATATAAATTACTGGTCGCTGGATAAAGAAAGAAAGAGAAAGGAATACCTGGTTCGTATATGGTATATGGACGTGTAGATATACGCGCGCGCACCCCGATCTTACAGTGCAATTTAAAATTTTAAATATATTCTCTGGATATCAGTTTACACTGGCTGTACGTATACACATACCTATTTCCTGTAGTGATCTTTAGTTAATAGATGATATGTAGATGAAAAATGTAATTATCAACTCTATAGTTATATGCATTAGAGATCGCCTAGCGGCTGACAATATTCGACCGTGTAAAATTTCTATACTTTTACATAGGTATGTAAGTCATGTCAACAAATATGTTAGTGATTCTATAGGAATCACTAACATATTTGTTGACTACACAAAATGACATTAATTCTTTGACATTTCCGATGCTCACTATATATATACCTGTGTGCGTCAAAGGGATGGTTGTGTGCGTAATGGTTTATTTTACTAATTTAATGTATTTCTAATGTTATTATTATATAAAGCATAGTTGCTGCATAACATAGTTGACTAGCCTAATCTAAAGTCTATCTGTCGATATATCGTTAACATCAGCAACCGTTACTAAACAAAATCGGATATAATTTACTCACGCTGCGAGTATTTGCGCACGTCAGCGAACATTGACGAGTCTATATAAGCGGCAATGGGTAATGTGTCGGACCTATGATCGAGAGATCGTGGGTTCGATTCTAACTCCCCAATGCACTATTGACTAAATTACTAGTATAAGGGATGGCGATGGCTATGGCCATGATGGGACAAGTGTGTATTGATATGTTAGTAGTAAAAGAAATAGACGAAGAAGTTGGTTTATACCACCAACAATTTTTACTTAAACTGTCGTAATACAAAGGCAGCGTCTCGAATATTCGTCAACCGCCGCAGTGAGCGGAACTTTTTTAATATCATGAACAGTTCCAGCCACTTGAAGTTGTGCGTCGGAAGAATTTCTCGCGCTGCAGCCAACTTTCAGGGATAAATGCAGCTAACTATATTTTCGCGAACATTGCCTTCGTGCTTAACCTTAGCACTCTTTAAGTAGTTCAGTTCGTTTTTTGTATTTTTCGTAAATTTGTAAAAGATGGGAGTTATATTGAAAGAAAGTAGAATAAGTATCATAATTAAATGCGATGGGCTTTTCTTCGAATTATAGCGAAGCATCGCAGTTTCTAAATTATGACATGAACATATTCACGTGAAGAAACCGTAAGAAGCTCTCAAAATCCCCAGAAATCACGAGGAATTAATATTCTAACGTCTGAGTTAATAAATAAAAAAGTGAGCCAAAATAATGTTAAAATAAGTTATAATAAACCGGTACTTCTGAACACAAGTCGAACGAATCATAAGTATGAAGTGTGCTGCAATCTTCCAAACTAAATCAAAAAGTGATGCAACTATATAAAGAGCTTGGATGCTAAAACTTAATATTAAATAGTTCAGTGTCTAACTTTTAGTATAAATTGCCTAGAAATGAAATGAAATTCGAGTGAGTTTACCGTTGCACGTTTTCATACTTTGGTTCAAATCGTCTAATACTGCGGGGTTGGATATAATATGTAAGTTCTATAGTGACTTGAAAAATCGCAAGCTATTACAGTATCTACAGAGTGTTTTATCAAATATTAAAATAGGTATTAAATAGTCAATGGCGATATATTAGACTAGTTTTATTAATTACGTAACACAAGTAATTTCAAGTGCATCCCTGTCTAAAGTTAGAAATACATTATTTGATATTTAAGAGTAAAATGTTTCTTAGTCGCTATCTATTTACGTCTTGAGATCAGTAAATAATATATGTCGTTAAGTAGCCTTCTATACGTTTTATAAGATTATACAACTATACATAGATTGCTTCCTTTGTTTAGTAACTCGGTAATAGCTTATAGAAAATTATGTCAAAATATTTATACCAAAACCGATTGATACAAATTTACAGACAGAATTTCTAGTTTTCCATTCATAAGTAGGTTATGGCGGTAGGTATAACTGTACAGTTTATATGGTTATGATTTCGCTAACAAATTGCCAATAATATCTGACGTATATTTACTAACCACTTTTACACTTAACAACACTCTGTATATAAAATCACTTTCTACACACGTGCTCTAAAGTATTTCCTACGTTAGAGACGATAGATACAAATAAAGATAATATACGTTCAGCTTGAGAATACGTGTTTCAATTCATAATTTAGATATCTCTGCCCGCCTATGTAACCTGATTCTGAAGATGAGTGCTTCTACGTACGCAGATATACATAGAAAAGAGAATAAATAGAAAGTTAATGTGGGCGGGACAGGCGGGCTATGTGTCGAAAACGTATAATGTGCTCATATCACTTTTTTATATAATATGGTTCAAGTTTGATAGCTATTACAGTTAGCCTCTGGATATTGGAAAATCGCGGAAAAACATCTCCCAAATAACAATTTAATTTATTACTAAGAATAATTGGCCTTCCTGCCCAATGATTGAATAATAGAATGGATAGTAGAGGTAAATCGGTCTCGGTACAAAACACGTCTTCCTACCGTTCTATTAATTCCTATTTCTATGGATACATCCTATGCGTATACATCTCGACGGCGTAGCACGAACTACGTCACTGACCTCTACACGACTAAGTTTGTTATCTACGAAGGCTACGCGCTACGGCGTAGGCGATAAATTCAATCCGAATGGCTACTAGGGGTTCTCTAGTTGTATTTACTGCTGATTTAGGTAAATAAATTAAGATTATGTCGATATCGCGTATAAGCTATATAATGTTAATATGTGAAGCTATTTATTTCGCTAATGTAATATGAACAGTCTTAAGTAAATAATCTAATATGCCAAAAATATTTTATGTTAAATTTGATGTTTGATTGTGCGTTTCATTTAACTTGGAAAACTTTTAGATCTTAACGGATAAGAGTTATTCAGAGTTATCGAACCTTTTTTACTTGTCGAAACACAAAAAACACAATAACTCTTAATTAAGTGGGCGGCTAATACCACAAAGTATATCTGAACTTATGTGTTTTATGTAATTACATTTGCCAATATTCGGTGTCAATTGCATTCTTCGACTCTGTAAACCTTAAAATTCTATAAAACACGTCATACAAATGTAGGGCGACCAGAATAAATAGGTTAAGTAGAACAACTACAACGTTTTTTTAAAGGGTACGGAACTCAAAAGAGTAAGGTTGCGTCTTAGTGGTAGCACAGGTCTTAATTCAGTCTTCATTCTTGCTACAATTGCTTGCTTTATGTAAAATTCGAATAGGTTTCTCTTAATTTTAAGATCGTTCCACCCGTGCAAATAGATTTTGGGTTAAAATTTGGTTTTGGTTACCGTTATTTCATTATTACCAATCTTATGTTTTCTTTTTAACATACGAAAACCAGGCATGTTGTCAATTCCCCACGTGTATTTTTTTATGTTAGACCACGCATAACCTTTTACAGTGTATACCAATTTTGATGATTCTTTTTTTAATAAATAGGGTATAATCTGAAGCACCTCCTATACAATCTGAACAATAATTCTAACCCTAAGGGTGAAATTATAGGGAATTGGTTGTTCACTCACTGATTTTAATACTGATTTGCCTTATACGCAGGTTTATTTTTTTTGTTAAAAAGTTATTATAATGATCTTTTTGATGTTATTTATGAAAAAGCAATATATCTCATTTTATAGGGGCCCGTCTGCTATTAAACGTAGACCTACCCCTAATTTAAAAAGAAATGTAACGCGTTGATACGTCCATAGTGAGACCTCATTTCTCGTATCTATTGGTAAAAATATCTATCATCTTAACATATCGCTTTCATAACAATATTAACGACGAAGCAATGTCAGTATTTCTATGGTACCTACATAAACAGTAAATATTATCGTAACTATCATTTATAATTGAGGTCAGATATTGTGTAAAAGGTCACAGCTACGAGTATTTAAATCTTCGCTTTGCCGCTGTCATACATTATGTAAACATTTGGGAAACCTTTAATTCCGCACCGATAATACATTAATATATTCAAACGTAAATATATTAAAGACTAGCTGACCTGGCGCACTTCGTACCACCTCCCCGTCCCCGTCACACAACATTTTTATTTATGAACCGATTTTTATGAAACAAACTAAATGTTAAAGGAAGCTTACATCAATACAACAATAGCGTGCAAAAAAGTACAGACAAACTGACAAACCGAAAAACAGATAAAAAGTCTAAAGATCATTTTTTTGGATTCCATTGTTTAAATAAAGTCCCTAAAATTACTTTCTCTTAGATATCTTTCATATACAGACATCAATCATCTACAGATTTATTATACGTACAGATTTATACAATAGTCCAGTCGTTTCAAACATCATTAAATAATCAAATATATATGACGGAGAAATAAATCCTTAAAAGGTGGCATCAGTATCACTGACGTCACGATTGTCGAATTGTTGATGAGGACCCATGTTTTTATCTTCGAAATAAAACTTCACGAGTGTTCAATGAGATTTTCTGAGATTCTCGGGCACCCTAACGACTTCCCAGAAAAGTCCGAACTGATCCACTGCTCGAACACGAATGGATGTTGTGACAATACCCCCGTATTTATAACACAATCCGAGTGGAGTAAGTGGAGATTGGTGGGTTGTTTCGTTGCGAATTTTACAAGAACGTTTATGTGCGCTGTACAGACTTTTAATATTTTTTAAACAATTAATACCTTTCGTTTTAAATAATAACAACAATAATTAAAATAACAATCACTTTTTATGATTTCCTAATTACATTTATTTAACGATTATTTATCCTTTCAAATAACTCTAAATAACTTAATTAAATTATTATATGTTGCGCCGATTTACGAGTATATATATTTAATGTCACTTTTTATAACGCTTCACCAAAGCGGAAATGCGCGGAGACGACAAGAGATGCTTTTCATCTAAAGAATGGCATCCACCGAAACTATATAGTTTTAAACATATGTAT
>DWNJ01000747.1:0-13946 GCA_018250275.1 Udranomia eurus
TATTTAGAAAAAAGTCTGCGATACCAGAGAAGTGGAAACATACTCCTAAAATCTTAAAGCTTATAAAGGATGTTTTATAAGCTTTAAGATTTTGTCAGCATTTTAATAGAAATTTGCATTTTTTTTTACTTCTTTGTACATTAATTGAATATTAAAACGAGAAGATTAGTAATAATTTTCAAGAAAAACAATTATATCAAGACTTTAGTATTTTTTTAATAGTTGCTACTTTTTTAGTATAACATGAAAATGAAGATTAAAAATAAACCGGAGCCGATATTCTAAAACCATTTATTAGTTTGGTCAAGTGTTGTTATAAAAAGTATTCTAAACCACTCTTATTGACAACAATGATTTTGTTGCCCTTATATCAAGAACAACAAAATCATCGTTGACCAGTGTTATCATTCGATAATTAATTACACGAGGTCTACTATTGTTATGCTACATTGAACCCACTTTTATATGCTAATGAAATAGCAACATCTCAAACGGACTCGCGAGGATACGTGGATGTCTACCATTGAGTGGAGATCGGTTCTACATTATATTTGTTGCTAAATTTGTGTTTCGAAATTTCTAATATTCGTTATGTTCTACTAACCATGCTGGGCTCTCTAAGTGAAAATATCTAATTTCATTTCGTTTTATAAATTCCCGTTTCTGAATAAGTCGCGCGTCTTGCAGTATTGCAGTAGCTGCAGTATACGTAGGTATTTAAAACGTGGACAACGGAAACAGAGAGAGGAAACACTTTCAGTAGGGAAACTTTAATGAAACTGTATAAATAATAATTGACAATAATCTGAATCATTTATTATATCAACATTAAACTTTTCATAACTATAAAATCTTATTTAACAATAATAAATATTATCACAGATATTGTGATGCTGCAGTATACGTAGGTATTGTTACATTTTTATTGCACCTTCTGTAACAAAAAATAGATATAATTAAAAAAGACTAAGGTGGTAGAACCTTTTATGGTTCGTGTCATTTTCATTTTATTTTAATTCACTCCAGAGACACCACCGCCACACAGTGTCCTTGCTGCTGGGAAATAATCTTACTTTTCGTTACTTAATCGAGGCGTTCCAACAGCAACGCATAGTCGACTTAATCGCATATCTCCATGGGCGGCAGTGACCAATTACCATGTTTTCTTGCTACCACAGTTATAAAATAATACAAGAAAGAAGCGTATCTCGCTATATAATCATTTTCTTTATTTACTATAAAATTTAACTCACCATAGTTATTTCCGGGAATATTGTACTTAGGTTGAAGTTAGCCCGAGAAGTTACGGGGAAACTCGTTAAAGAACGATCTACATTATGATGACCCATATTTTGCATGTTCGAAGACATTAGATGACCATTCAAGAAGTCTGTTTGGTACTGCGGTGGCATCTGGTTGCCAACATAATTAGGAAAAGATAACTCTTCGGACATCAGATTCGAGTGGCGCTTCGCCGATGCTTTATTTTGCCAGAGATGATGAGAGCTATCGTTCCATTCTTCCACTTCGTTGTTTAGCTTGGCTCGTTTACTTTGATATTTTTTACTAGACTCTTTCTTCGAACACTCTAATTTATGCTTAGCCGCGGACTCCCGTCTCGTGCTCTTGTATGCTGTAGGCAGTTTGTCTTGATGGAATAAGGTAGTACTATTCTTCATTTTCAATTCCTCATATTTATGATTCGTATAATTGCATTCAGCCGTCTGATTATAATCCATAAACTCAGTCGTGAATGGTCCACTCGTGTAATTGCCGGCCATAAGATTAGTTCCTCCCGGCATAAAATTGGAATAAAACGAATTGGAAATTGTGTTTGTTGTAGAGTTATATAAAGTGGTGCCAGAGAATTGTTGTGCTGTGTAATTATTGTCCGAATAATCTATTAAAGGTGGAAAATGTGACACCTGGGCTACACCACTGTCTTGCGCTATGTTAAAATCATTATATTTTTGTGATGGCATAAACTTCATACTACTATTATCTAGAGGTTTCTGAGTACAAGTACCTCCACGGATTAGTGACTCAGCTGAGTAGTTATTCTTTTGATTTTTTGTGTTTTTCTCTGTCTTGTTAGATTTACTTTTGCCTTGTGTAAATTGTGTCATGTTTTCGTAATTACCTATTGGGTGCTTAGGGTCATTGAAAATGTAACTAGGTTGTAGGTTGGTCTCTGGACGCGATGCCATCGCTTTTAAGTTGGTTACGTTTTGTTTACTAGGTTTCGGCGCTTCTATGTTAGATCCATAATAACGGGATGGCATATTATCAGATCTGTTCATCAACTGAGTAACGGAAAGAAAACTGCTACAATTCGGTAATTCGGGCTGAGGGACCCTTTGTGACATAATCTCATTTTTCTTCTTATCATGGGGCCCTAATGCCAGATCGCCCACCAAGGTTGGTAAATTGATAGGCGGAGGGTCTATGCTTATTTCCGTAGTGCCGGCCGGTCTGGCCGTGGGCCATACTTGAAACTCCTCTTGATTAGGCTGAGTTGGATAGTTGTGCATATTTATAGGGAAATAATTACTATCGTTATGGTCTTGCTTTTTCATTACATTATTGTATGCTTGTGAGTAAGACAGTTTGTGTGTGGTTTTTACCTCAGCCTGTGATTGATTGCAATTGTTTTGCATGGGTCTAATCTCCGATGTCATCCAATTTATATGCATCTTACTGGGTGATTTCTTCGTGTCAGGCATTTGATGTGGTCCAGAATTGTTCGTGGATTTAGGGTTAGCACCAATGTTATTGTCTGCTGGATTTTTTATCTCATATTGCTTTGATATGCTGCTTTTTATATTTACATTAGGTTGTTCTACAATAGGGGGATAATTCTGCTTGGCGCTATAGTTTTTGGTAAGATTTGAATTATTATATAAAGGTACATCATCAGTCCACAAGTTAGTTGTTTGTGAATACAAACTTGATATTGCTTCAGGGAATGAAGTACCCGATTTACTTGGTCCATGATCTTTCTTATTAGTATTTGTAACTAGGGGTACATGGAAATCTGGATTGAATGGATTGTAGGATGTAGAATATGTGGTCGGAACTGAGGTTAATATATTATCTTTGTTAAAAGTGTTCGAATTAGTTGTACAGTTAACAAAGTCGAGACTTTTATGAGACCAGCCTAAATCAATATCATAGGTTAGCCTGGAAGATCCAATTTTCATAAGATTATCTTCAACATTACTGTAATCCGTCTTACTTTTTGTTGAATATTTTTCCATAGCACAAGGATATAGTCCAAGACTATTAAAATCATGACCAGAGGAAATACTGCTAGTACTGTAAATTGTGTTCTTAACACTATTAAATGGATCACCTTTGTAAAATATATTACTACTGTTTACGTATGTTGACGATTGACTTGTAGTCATCTTGTTTATGTTGCAATCAAAATCCATACCAAATGTAGAATCGGTTAGCGAACAGCTTGTTGGAATAAGAGAAGTCATTGGTAAATTTAAGAATGGATTTTCATTTGATGCACTTGTTACGACAGCCAAATGATTTGTTTTTGTCTCAGCTGCTTTACAAGTGACAACATTGATATTTATATATTTTTGGGTACCTGGTTTATTTACCTCGTTAATTGAGTTAGAACTTTTGGTTGGAGATTTTACTTTGTTGCTAAGTATATTAGGTTTTTCGAAATAAGGAACCACTTGTGGTGTGACTTCATTCCGCCTCAAATTACCATCTTTTGTATTGGAATGTGAAGGGTTTGGAGTATCATCTGCAGGACTGTCAGCTCGATTACCACTAACAAGGGGAAAGGACATAAGAAAAGCGGCAGTCGGTGAAGCTGCTAATAATTCTTCTGCTAATTCCAGTCTAGCATTTCCACCGTCAACATTTTCACATATAGTTGCTTCCAAGATGTTTGATATTTTTGTATCTTTAGTTTTATCTTCCAATATGTGTTTATCTAATACAATCTTGTTCGCCTTTATTGGATCAACAGAGTTATTTTCGTTGTTGGCAAGCTTTTCAGAAGGTGGCAGGGAAGATTTTTCTAATATAGACTTATCTGTAGTTTTAGACGAAGCTGTGATTAATTCTATGTCATCTTTAGGTTTAGTCGCAAAGTTTTTGTCTGGTGGTTTTATTTGATGGTCATCAACAACTGGAGCTACATTTTCGTGAGATATAGACTTTTCGGAATGCTTCTCCATATCACATTTGCTAGGTGCTACGTCAGATTTTTTTTTGTCAGTCTGAACATCATTTTGTTTATTGCTATTGTCCTTAAGACATTCTTCTTTTGATTTTACGTTCGACATATTTTCATTATTTTCTGGAACAGCTTCTTTTTCTGCCTTATCTTCCTGGTTGACTTTTTTTGGTTTTCTATTAGAATTCTTAGGTTTCGTATTATTTTTCCTAGATTTGGTTGCTGATAAGGGTCTAGAATATGCTGATATTGGTAAGATATTCACCATTGTTGTTTTCGTAATGTCAGTGTTATTTCTATTTATAATCGGGATAGCCGCTTTATTAAGTGGTTGCAAGTTAGTGTCAACCAGAACAATAGTAGGTTGTACAGTAGGAAACAGAAGAGGTCGTTGTGGAAAAATATAAGGTGTCGCTGGCAGCATTACTAACGTATTTTCTGGTCCTGAAATGTCAAAAAAATAAATGTAATAAAATAAATATATTAGTAATTTTGTTAATCGCCCAACTAAGCTCAAAGGCTTGTGTCAGGAGTGAGTTCACATCATAGTTCAGTGAGGATCGGTCCAATCACCTATTGATTCTAACCGACACACTACCCAATGGGCTACTGACGCTTAAAATGTAAAAAAACTATTGTGCTATATATTTATACACAATTCTGTATATATACATAATATTTGCAAAGTTCAGGCTAATATTTTTCAGACACTCACCTTTCTTAGTATTACTGGACAGAGGCAACAGTTTTGGTAGCTTAGGTAGACATTTATCTTGTGTAGGGGTAATTATAACAGGTTTCTCATTTTTAGATGCAACTAGATTAGTTTTAGCGGGTTTGGGCACATCCTTCGTTTTCTGCTTCGACTTTTGTAGTTTTAATATTTTCATGTATTTACTATCTGCAATAAAGCTGTTTAATCAATTCTATATAATAAACTTTATACAATGGAGAAATCTTAATGAAAAAATTTAACTATTCATTGAGATTTTTTCCACCAGAAATTAATCCACCCTATTTTTTCTTACAAAGTAGTTGGTTACTTTTAGAGGGTCAAGGCATAGTACAGTTGCAGTCAGTGCTTATGATATACTTACTTTGATTCTTTTTGTTGACAATAGAAACCTGAATACTAACATCTTTTTTATCCGATTTTTTTATAGCTTCCAATTTGACCTCTAGAGCAAGTATCTCAGCTTCTGAAAATAGAAATATTTAAAATGGTTTACTAATAAAGGATTATGACATATAAACAGTGTAATATAAAGTGTAAAAATGCTCAACCTTAAAATACATTAAAAATACAATAAACCTTAGATTAATAATAAATATGAAAGTGCCACACAATTTCTGCCTATGCCAGTAATGTTCCTACTGCTGTGTTCTGGTTTGAAGGGAACATACTTAACCAAAGTGTTCTAACTAAGTTCTCAGGGAAAGCAACGCATTTATGGTCAACCTAAGAAATAACTTAGATCATGTCTTGGGTAGCATGTGGACTACATGCTACCTTCCAGTTATAAAAAAATTGGTAATAAACTTTAAATTTTGTTCTTTTAATTAAAGACATATTATCTTTAAAAGAACAAAATTTAAAAATCATGCTTCATACTATATTAATATAATCTTAGAAATACTGATACTATTTTGTTTCTATTAGATACTACTTTAGATAATAAAGCATCAAAATAGATCAGATATTTGTGAACACATTAATTCAAAGTAAGAAGTATATTCTCGTATGAACAATGCATGACTTTTCTGCATCTCATAACTTACTTAGCTGTGTTTTCTCTTGGGCATAGTTAGATAAGCAAATTATGGCTTTCTGAACAATTTCTATTTTAGGATATTGGATATCAGCTTCACAGTCTCCCGAGTTGCTGTTTGCCTTATTAATTGCCTTCACAACCTCTCCTAACTTGGAAATAGCATCATTAAATTTGTTACGTCTCTGACGCTCCCATTCTCTGCATTTGCTGTGAAGAAAAGAATTTTATTTTAATGTAAGAACCTAAGTAACAAGCTTACAACTAATCTTATATTGATTGAAATACAAAGATAACAGAAAACTCATCAGAGGTTGTCTTTTATACCCTTATACCCTAGTGCGCAAAGTATATATTTGTGTGTGCACTTGCATATACACATACAGATTATGTTGGCTTATTTGTTTATCTGTTTTGTTTGTTCATTTTTGAATACGAATATGTGAACAAAATTTCAAAACAAGAACAAAATACATTTTAAATTTGAAAACACTCTCAAATTAGAAACACCACAAAAACAGATAAGAATAATAATATTGTCCTTTTAATTTCAATTTAATTAACATAAATTCAAGTAACATCGCTTTCTTTTCATATATCAATCAATCTCAATAATACGGAAATCCTGTATCCTACTGGTTTCAAAATCCTACTGAGTCAGTAATAAAATATTGCAATGCTTTAATTTGGTCAGGATAGTACATATAAGAATATTTCTTTAATTAAACATATTTTAATTACTATAATGTTACCTTGGAGTACGCTGTTTAGTTGTAGTTAGCTCCATAATAAATATGTTCCCAATAAAGAAATTTACAACACAATACAATTTTAGTAATAATACGGAGTATAAACTATTTACATTATTAATTTCTTAATAATAAAAATCAAAATCATAATTATATTAATTTTCTACAATAGTAAAACATTTCATTGGATTTGACATTACAAAATTAACATAGGTCAAAAACTTAAAACTCAAAAACAAAATGATGTCGAGGTACAGACTAAAATCGATTATCTAATATATCGATTTTGTTATCGATTTCTGAAGCAAAGTACCCAGCATTATAGTTTAATACTAGCTGACCCGGCGCACTTCGCACCGCCTTAGAATAATTTCCCTGTACTTCTCCCTGTCCCTGTTCCGGTCCAATCGATTAACGCCAGCTGCTCGCACGAAAAAGTAACACATTCCATTGCACGTGGCGAGAGTGCGGAACAAGCGATAGAGAGGCACGACGGCTTTCGTCAACGTTCATCGACCGATGCGTCTGATGACTGTGGACGTGTTCATTGTTTATCACATTTGATGTGAAAAGTTAATTTAATTTAATCGAAAATCTCTCTATTAACTCCTTTGCCCTATACCCTAGTTCACTATAATATCACTAATCTACCCTCCGGTCCTCTCCGCTCTCCCCCAAGAATCTGCAGTCGTAGGCCAGGAAAGAAACGCCACTAAATAAAATATTATTTTAGACGAGCCAATTTATGGTTCTTCGATTATAATCGAGTAATCAAATCAGATACAATTTTTTAAACATAGAACATCCCTATTACACAAATAACCAAGTGGTTGACACTGACAATCATTTTAATAATGCACAGAATATATTACCACAGACTAGTAGTACAGATGGACTATGTTTTATGGTATAACCATAGCACGCATTTTTTACAATTGCAAATAATATTGCTTGGTAAGGTTTTCGTTTTTCTTAAATTCTTTAAGTTGAGGATTTAATATAAAGAAAAAATATTTTTCCTTTGTACTTTTCAGGAAATCAGGATCATTCTATTCAATATTAGCGCCAATTTACTACCTACATTATGTAATATATTGCAATTTATAAATGAAATCTGTGGTCATAGAATGATGATAATAGAGATCTTTTATTAGTCCTAATGGCTAATTTCCAATACGTCATTCCGAAGTGATTGACTTATAAGACTTATTGTTGTTTGACATTTGATTTGATTCAGCATTGTTACGATTTCTTGGGCATTTCCAGAGTTTATATTGACTCATAAACTTCCTTCTATTTCTTTTGGTTGGCTTTCAAATAAAGGTGTGATTTTACGTTAAAGTAACTTTGTTGTACGCAGAAATTCAATTTCATATAGTTTTTTTTTCACCAAACTATTTAGTTAATAATCAGTTTAGTGCACAAGAGTTCACTATAAATGTCTGTATGATTCGTATATATATTTGCTATTATTGTAATAATATTTTTTGAATAATTGTTTCTAGATCGTCAAAATGTCTTTGTACCCGTCGTTAGAGGATATGAAAGTGGATAATATGGTGCGAGCTCAAATGTCTCAACACCAGGCCCCGCCCACCTACCACCAGCCGCCGCAGTACCATCCGGGTCTCGCGGCGCCTACTGCATCCAGGGCAGCTATGTATCCCGCGCTACAGGACTATATGGGTCTTGAACTCTCGTCTAATGTCATCGCACTCAATATGCCGGAGTACCAACTACAGACAGTAAGATTTATTTTAATCATATAATTGTTCTATTGAAATACCTCATATTTTGATAATTAAAATTTATAAAAATGTGCTCTTACAGATTCAACCAGGTACCGTTAGCACTCTGGTAGCTCCGTTATCAGCAGAGTCCACAACTTTGGCTAAAGCTACTGTGACCCATGCTATAAGACAAGTGGTGCTATGCAAGGACAAGGATGGAAAATGTGGGTTGCGGCTTCATTCGGTAAACAATGGAGTGTTTGTGTGCTATGTGGGGGCTGGCAGCCCAGCTGCCCTCGCTGGACTCAGATTCGGAGACCAGATTCTTGAGATTAACAATGTTTCTCTAGCAGGAATGACCATGGATCAATGCCATGCGATATTGAAGAAAGCTCCAGTCAACGGCATTGTGATGGCTGTTCGTGACAGGTAATAAAAGTTCTAATACATGGAAGTAATTTTGAGCATATTAATATGAATAGTTGATGTGATACCAAAATTGTTATATATTAAATCTCTCTTAATCAATTGCATTTTAAGAAATTTGCTACCAATTTTCTTAAAGATCAAATCAAATAATATTTCCCAGTACTAATATATTGACTAATAATGAACTACTTATTATTTAACTCATTACCAATATTAATTTTGAATCACCAGTTTCAATATTGTATACTTGCTTTCAGACCATTTGAGAGGAATGTAACTCTCCATAAGGATTCTGTGGGACATATTGGATTCCAATTCAAAGATGGAAATATTGTTGCCTTGGTAAAAGATTCTTCGGCTGCCCGCAACGGATTGCTTACAGATCACCAACTGTTGGAAGTCAACACAGTAAATGTTGTTGGCATGAAAGATAAGGATATATCAAAGGTCATCGATGAAAGTCCTTCTGTTGTGAACATAACCATAATTCCGCACTACATTTATAAACATATGATAAGCAAGTAAGTTATGTGTATAGAATATTTTGCATTTTATCAGTAACATGCAGTCACATGCATTTTTACATGCACGTGCCCATGTTTAAGTGGGCTTTTAGATTAATGCATCTTCAGCTTTGAGAGCTCGTTTTAGCCACTCTTTGCGGGAATACCCTAAACGGAAATTCATAACTTTGACCATTACATGTATATAATTAGTTTGTATAACGTATGTGTGGCAAATGTTGGCTTCAGATAATAATATTTTTTTTCCTGTATTCGAAACCCATGGATAAAGATAATAGAACTACATATGGACTCGCTTATTTAATAATGTTTTTTGTACTTGTGCAATAATCACCTATGAGTCAGTATTGAAGTGTTAAATGGACATACAGTGTAGGCTATATATAATGTAGTTAGTAATGATAAAAACATAACCAAAACAGGACTGTTGCAAAAATAAATTACATTTTACAACTTGCTACTACTGAATAAGATACGAGTGAAATTATTTCCTTGCAGGATGTCGAGCTCTCTGTTCAAGGAATTGGATCGTACTCCAGCTGTCTAATACATGTATCTCTGTCAGTTGACTGAAGCTAAAAACTTACGGAATATTATTATACACAATTATTTTTATCACAAATGTTTTTATCTCAAGAGGCCTGTAGACTGTTAAGAATAGTTTGGTCAATTTTACTACTGCTCTTACAACTGACAATGTTTTTCATATCAAACAACATTCAGTTTAATTCATCATAATCACTCTACAAACAAGTATGGTGCTAGCCATGTCATAAAACCGTTGTTTGTATGGGAAGCATTGTCCTTAAATTGCAATAATTGGTTGTTCGCACAAAATTAAAATATATAGTTTTAAAACTTATCTCTGCTGTGGCTTATGTGCAGCTACATTCCTGCCATACTTATGATATGATACACAATATAATTATGACACAAAACAAGTTAATTATGATACAACAAATATGATTTGTCATCCTTTGTTATAAGTGAGAAGTAATAAATAAATTTACTACATAATATATACATTTTTCAAAATAAATTAATCAAGAGTTTGATTAATTTATTACGAAATTATTTCTTCTCTTATTTCGGTCAAGTTAAGTAATAGCTTACAGGCCTCTTAATAGTTTTTGTCCAATTTATTCACTAATTAAACGTAGATAAGTCAATTTTTTAGCATTTAGTGTTAGCGTGTAAGGCTGTGAAGATAATGGAAATTTAATGTAATTAATACCCATTCACACTGCTTGACTTACCAATATGAAGTCAGTAAACCAATCTCCAATTATTTTCCTTACTGAGGTGTATTTTAATAATGCTTATATTTCAGACTTATATCTAGTAGTTGATTTCATGCGTATTTTGGAGTTTTATACATCAATGATTCAAAATTAAAAGTTACTTCTTGCAGCAACTTTTGAGCAGTGTGAAGAGGAGTTATTAATTTGTTTGAGATTATATAGGAGGTGATGAAGAATTATTATAAAGAGAGTGTTATATCTGGTGTGTTGGCTTAATTTTAAATGATGATCTATTACATTTGTCGTTTAGGATAATTAGTTGTCATGTTTATAAGATATTTTAAGTTGAGTATTGAAATTTTCGAATTATTGTGTTAATTATCTAGGTAGTATGTGTAATCGTTTTGTCTCTACAGGATAGATTTTATGTTTTGCGATTACATTCCTTTCAATACTATATTAATTTAATGTCAATGAACTATGGTACTTGATAATTGTTACGAATTTTATATCACTTTTACTCCCTAGTGTTATTTAACATTTTGAATTCTATATGAATATTTTTCACATTATTTGCTAATTAGGATTATGTGGCCATAGAATATATTTCAATCTATAGAACTAAGTGCACGATATGTCAAAAATGTTCAACCGTTGTAGTGTGATGTTGTATGTGGTAATCATTTCTGGGCACAAACTACATATCTTAATTTGGGAGATTAATTAATATTCACAGCAAGGAAATTAATTCAAGTAAATCAAAGATTTGTAATTAATCCCTAAATTATATATTATTGTCCTTATTAATATTACTATTGCTTGGATTAAATAATATTTTCCAGTTCTCTATAGGACGATATAATGGTTTTTCTCCCATTGTGAAAATTTTTTGTAATGATTTTTATAGTGATATTTATAGCCAAAACCTAGAGTAAATTTTTTGATTGGTTGAATAGTTTTGACAGAATCCATTATTATAAGAGCATTATTATTTTGCCATGAAAATAAATTTATTAAATATTAGAACTTTTATGAGTGTTTCTTTTCATCTTGTTCCTTACTTAAGATAGTTAAAAAAACCAATGTCAAATATTTAGAATGTAATTAAACTCTGTTACATTGAGTATTAAAATTAAATTATAACAATAAAACAATTCTTCCTAAAAGATCCTTATTTATCCGTGCAGTAGGTAATATTTACAATTTAATCATACATTATTATATTACAGTATATTAAAAAATATTTCTCACGTACAATCAGATAAAATCAATTTAATTATATTTACAAAAATAGGTTTGGCATATTGTCTTCATTCAAATTCTTTCAACTAATTTTTGTTTCCATAAAATATTTCTAAAGGGTTTTCGAAAGTCCAGTTTGGTTTTAGAACAATCTCTGGACAAGACCAAGACTTCGGTACGAAATAGCTGTCGGTCTCTGAAGGTGGGCAATTTTTTCTAGCGAAATACTCCATCGCATATAAACTCCACAAAAGTCCTGAAATAAAATACAGGGTTCAGTTTTATTTTCAATATTTTAGTACTACGCCGTCAAAAATGTTTAATAATTGTATACAACCCTTTGAAGGGTTTAGCAGGAAATGTACATATAGGTATGTATGTAATGAAGCAATATACGCGTTATTCCCAGGCGTTATTGTTTTCGCTGTAGCTACTCATTGTTGTCTGTTTATTCAACATGCTTTGCTTGTGATTTGATACAAACATACTGTTATGATAATATTAAATTGTATAATATGTATATTATTCTCGATACTATATCGGTTTATTCGTAGGCAATAATAGGAATAGATTTATTGTTGTGTCGAAGGACAATGTTAAAGGGTTTTTTACATTTTATAAACACTTCTATGTGTGAAGTTCACAGAAAAAAGTATAAGTATAGTTAGCCAAGTTCTGTGTTATACATATATAGCACTCTTATCATATATCTTGCAAATTATATGTATCATATTCGAAGCCGGTTTTAGGTGTCTATCCAGATGGTTAACCTCACTACACTGCAAGGACTGCATAATCAGCGTTTAAAAATATGTAGTACTAAAGTACGAATATAATATGTAATACGGAAAATTACAACATACCATTGCCCACGAAGAATGCCAGCCACATAAAGAGATTGAAGGCATTCGGAAAGCGTAGACCGCTCTTGGCGGTGAGGGGCAGCAGTAGAAGTCCTAATACCCCGAACTCTGTTAAGAGTACTGGGTAAAAGAATCCAAATGATAGCGCCAGTATCACTTCATGAGCGACCGCTGAAATCTAAAAAAATACTTCAGAGTAATTACAATAGGTTAGTGTCTTTACAGCCAGTTGAATTATTTTGAATTGTTCCCGATCTGCGGATTAGAAGTAGAAAACTGATCATTAAGAAAATCGTTAAATTACGACTATAATAGATCTATTGATAATAGCAGAAAGTTACTGCATAAAATGCATTCCGAAACTTACTATACTTAGATCTTTTACTACCGCGTTAGGTTAGATTTATGTGAGTCGTATGATTTTAAACTCATGTCCTTGCGGATTGAAATCATTATTATATTATATAACGGGTAGTCACGATTAAGATATTTTGTTTTGCAATGTATTTTGTTAGATAGTCAGCGTTGCAAGGATAAAATGAATTTGATTGATCCTGCTTCTTAGGGAGCTGATACCTGCTATTTTAGATGCGTTAAGCGTACTAGTGTATCTAATGTACCAGGATTTTGAATGCTTAAACGATTTTACTTGATAAGTAGGTATATTGCCTAATAATTATTATCTATTAATAAATGAGTACATGAATGTTAGGTGTATCCGGTGGGTTGTAAATCCGTTTCATAGGTCACGAATATCTACCCACCTGACATACTACGGGAGGCCTTTAAGCGCTTCAAAGTTCAAAGTTTACGCAATTCAGTGTACATATGTGTGGAAAATAGAGATCGCTTATGTTAATTCACGCGTACGATACGCAGCACGGTAAACAGATATTGACTCGTTGAAATCTAATTAGTAGTTCTGTGTAGCGATCTTAATTAGGTACATGAGATACAATTTCGTTGTTTACCCCCTTGTTTCTACATATTGACTTAACTAAAAGGTTTAACCTTTAACGGTTGCGGCTCGATTCTGGAGGCATCGCCGCCACACCTATTTCTGGCTTATAACAGCAGTGTTCTTGTTGCTGTGTTCTGGCTTGAGGAAGGTATAATTTTGAAGGTGGTAGAACCTTGAAACTGTTCGGCTCCGGAGGCACCACCGCCACACCTATTTCTACTTTATAACAGCAGT
>DWNJ01000748.1:0-13942 GCA_018250275.1 Udranomia eurus
ATCAGAGGACTACCTTAAATATGATTAAATGCTGAAATTACAAAAAATCGTAGCTATATCAAAAGTAGATTGTGGATACACATAATTACCGATTTATAGGTCATCATGAGAAGTGCTTCTGGCATGGGATTAAGATCTTATTATCTTACTTAACAACATTTCCAATAAATCCTCTTTCAATCGGAAGTAATATCAAAATTATTTCATTCCTAAAATCGGAAATTGAAGTGTACGCCGAGAATTTAACAAGCATCTCAGGAGAGGTTCTTTATGCCCAAGCTTAAATTAAATTGTTACCCTTCACAACGTGACTGATTGTGAGCCATCATTCTTATTATATAGTTATTTTTTTCATACATATTTTGAATTTAAAGTCGTTTTTTAAAGTTTATGAAGTTCCCTTGTATTCCTCGTTGTGTTGTGTTGTGTTATTTATTAGGGTAACTCAATGATATTTCAGATATTAAATCATCATTTGAAATATTTTTACAAATAAGAAAGAAAGTACAATATTTCATTATATGTATAAAAATCAATTACATGATATAATACCTGGATAAATACGTTTATCGATATTTTATATCCATATTTTTAGATATTATATCTTTAATGGTACGTTTTCATTGATCGCTACACGAGGTACTTCACGCAAAAATTATTTTCCAAGCCCATCATCATTTATTGCTTCCACTCGCCGATTTTGTCGATTTCCGTAGAGAATTTGTTGCATTTAAATCATATCATTTCATTTTGTATTTCCCCTTTTTGCGCGTAGAAAGAATAAAACGAACTTACTAAAGTTATGTGACTTTTTCTTTTGTCCAAAGGCTTAATTTGTCGATCTATGGATTATAGATGATTTGACTATTTATTTATTTTATTTACTCTAATTAATACGGTACATACCAATTATATTAATTAAAGACAATACGCTCACACTCCTCGCTCACCGTATCTTAAGCTCAGAGACAATATATCCGTCCATTCATCCGCAAACGAATCACATTCAGGGCTATCGTTCAGGAGAGCGTTAAGAGCCGTGAGGACACGCGGGACAGGTGAGCGCTGCGGGTATCGTAAATAGATAGTGTTTGCAACGGCAGTGAGCGTATTTGTAATGCATATATTGCTTAAATCTGGACACCTATTGAAAGGTCCTAAGTGTCATTCCGGTCAGATAGATGGCGTTACATGTACAAAGTGGTTTTATTGTGATCATGGATGCTTGGATTATTGTTTTATTTTTTTTCTCATCTGTTTGTTGATATAATGTACAAATTTTGTTTACCCATGTATGTCAGAGTATGTGTCTGCGTTATGTCGGTGAATAAATCTATTTTCTTTCTTCCTTATATTTGGCACGGAAATGTATCAGTCATTCGCGTTACACTGGTGGCTTAAAGCCTGGTTTTAGTATCACACTGCCGATCGGTGCTGATAGCTACGCGCTTCCTTATCAGCGCCAACGATCAGGCTGATGCTAAAATCAGTCTTAATCCCTTTAATGGATCTGGGTTGATCCACTGACAACCCTAGAATAGATTTATATAGTAAGAATATGACTAAAGTCACATGGTTCTTTTCGTTTCTTCTTTATTCGTTTTCGGGTATATTTGAATCGCCAATGCCCAATCTAGAATGGTCTATTCAAACTAACAATAAGATAAAGTGTTCAAATACATTCACAAAGTAATCTCCTTTTCTAGATTGTCTGTTGTCTAACAAATATTCAGGCAGCAAACACTGCAAGCGAATGTATGTAAAATTCATAGTATGTTTGTGGAGAAATAGTAGGTACCATTCAGAAGATTAAATTCGGTCTCACGTGGCCGAATCCAAATGCACTCTGTTTCCAGCAAAGCTTTAGCTGTGTGAAAGATTTTTAGAGAACTAGTAAACTGTAAGTAAGTAGTAAGACTTTGTCAAACACAGTTAATAATCGCAATTAAATTCGTCGAATCATTTGAAATAAAAATGTCTCATGAGTCAAGTTATTCCAGACGTTTAAAGTTACGATGGATGGTTTGCTGGTGATGTATATATATCATTTTTTTCTTACTGAAAGTAAAAATTAGAAATGTACTTTTTTATTAAGCTTCAAGTAGGTTAACCGTGCAATTTGTGTTTAACAAGCCTTTAAAAACTCAAGAGCCAAGCAATTAGTGAGTGTGCAACTATTGAGACGAGTAATTGAGCTACGAACGAAATTTGCAATTTATCTTAAACGTTTTCCGTGGTTAGAGTGGAAAAGGAATATTAAAAAACCTCTTACCTACTTGGGTGGAGTTAACTTAGGAACTATAATTGTTGAAGGCAGAGAAATAAAAAGTATATTACCTATTTGGTATTTACTTTCATTTACAATATTATGAACAATTTATAACTGGTACATTGATTCGTTATACGAATGTATTTAAACTTAATTCAAATTGTTTATATAAACTAAGTAAATTATACAATGAAAAATATTTTCCCCATAATCTTTATTTCTCTTTTTCTAACAATAAAAGATTCCCGTCCGCAACATCCATAATATTATTATAATAACGCCTAAATCGGAGTGGAATAAATCTTACCTTCATACAATTATCTCCTGTAATTACTTACATAAATACCTATTTGTTTTGGGGAATTTTCTACTTCATGGACGAAATCTGTTGTCAATGTTGATAAATTAATATAAAAAATATTTAAAAATCCACACGACAATACTGAGAAGATAAGCGCTTACGATGTATATAAAGTAACTATTGTCTAAAAATATAAAATAAACATAGGAAATTAACGTTTGTTCAGAACTGAATATTACTATAGAATAAAGATAAACTAAAGTAAATTGACATTTTTATCGCATAATAAGACCTTTTAAAATATCACCGAGGTCATGGCGTCTGAAAAATAGTTTTATTTAATGTTTATGACTTTTATAATTGCTTTTGCGATGAACTTAATAGGTATATATAACATATTGACTGATGTTCTCCATATCGCATTAAATATGTTAGTCATATAGCCAATAATTAATCTTCCCGGTATAAATGATAAATAATATTGCAAAATTGTATACATATGTCGACAATGTAAGGCGTAACTGCTGCATCAAATAGAATCAAACTTTGAAGGAGAGCTACAGAATAAAAAAAAAACATAATATCTAATATCATCATAATATCAATCATACTAACTTACAACTTTTTAGTTTAAGCGTCTTCTTAAACCAAAAAGTTTGAAATTAAAGTTAAGAAGGTACAGAAAGTTAAATGGTTCTAAAGCTACTTTTAATACGAGTTTGAGTTGATCTCTTCGAGATGCAGCAAATACGGTACCGTCGATATGAGACCGAAATTTCTAATAACTGATGCATAGTATGTCCTTCCCATGCTTATTACAGGAGGGCTTTTTACATTCAATTGGCAAATTCATCGAAGACCGTCGAAATGAATTAAAATGTACTTAAATTTTATTTTTGTTACTTACTATTATTACCTTTTATTACATATCAAAGTGTACAGTAGTGCAATTGTTTCGAGAAACATAATCATTTGTAATTTTCTTCGACCAATAAATAGTATTAAGTGTTTTTTAATAATTTGTACAGATGCAAATTAATTGTGAGGTTTATTGAATTTTGTACATGTTTTAATAAGATACCTATCGCATATATTGTAATCGTTTTAATAATTTTTCCAAATAATGTATAGTTAAATGTATGTATTATTATAAATTATGAACATTAGAAACATGCATGATAGAAATGGGAGTTTATTAATTAAATAAAATTATTCATAAACAATTACACGTCATCAATTTGTCAGTTCCAAAAATATAATTTTTTAAGAATATTTTACAAATTTTATCTACTTACCGGTCGCAGTTTAAGTGCGGGAATGTGATGACTTTTGTAAAGTAACAATAAGAAAATAATTTCGTTAATTAATATAAATAAAGATTAAATATTAATATAGATATTGCCATAAATTACAAAAATGTATATCATAAATAAAAATAAAGTTGCCTCTTTTCTTTCTTCAAAATACAGTCTAGATTGTTTATCATCTTTTTATTTATGGGATGGGATATATATGTATAAATCCCAATAAAAGTCATTAGATTTCCGTTGTTTTTACTGTTTCAAAAATGTACATCACAATGTGTTCATTTATACCAAATAATTTGTTTTTTTTTTCAACTTGTACCATTATTTGTAACGTCATCGTGGAAAACTATCTTTGTATATATTCGTAGAACAATAAATTGTCCAAAAAGTGACTTTATATTTAATAGATGGTAATTTAATGTTACTAATAACTAATATTGATAATTAGATTATATTATTATCTTTAGTAAATGCAATAAATTATATTATTTTATAGGTAATAACGAAACGTTCCTTATTTTAACGAATGATATTAAATGAAGCAATATGCAATGAACCTTAGATAAATACAAAACATAGACCGTTTTATTTTATTTTATTTATGTCAAGGAAAGTATTAAAAAAACAACATGTATAATATACTTAACAACAAAAATAAGCATTATGATGATGTTTTTAAAATGTTAAGTATCAAATTTACTCTGTATTTTGTGAATCTAACCGATTTTTATTATTTCAACCCCAGAAAGGAATTGTTTTACTGGTCATGTGTTTCCGAGAAATAAAGATCTTTGTTAAAGCTTATTCGGAATTCAAAGTGTTTTTATTATATTTGATCACAAACAAAGGCGTTTATTTAAACAACCTATGATTTTGTGTACGTACGAAAGTAATTTAGTCGATTACACTGTAACCTAAGTAATATGATCTTCTCTAGATAGATTTCCTAAATATATGTATAATCCTTCCTAGATAGGTTTTTGTACCGACATTTGTATATTTGCAATTGGTCGCACAAAAGGAGTCTGCTACCTACGCCGAGCAAGCCCTGTGGATATGTTTAATGACAAATCAGTTCGTTTAATTGAAAAATCATAAATGTTGTGTAACTACGAAAGTAATTTAGCCGATTTCACGGCTACCTGAAATGCATTCGTATGATCTTTCCTAGATAGGTTTTTGTATCAAAATCTATTCAACGAGAGTTGGTAGCACAAAAGGGGATTTTCTGCTACCAACTCCTAGCAAGCAAGATACGATTTATAATACATTTTAATCAGACCATATATTGTATATAATATTTATAGGCCAAGGTACAATGTTCGATCAATCTCGCCCTGTCAAAATGTATGAGAGAAATATTGACGTGTGAGCAGATCATCGACAAGGATACAGATAATAAATGATCATTAATATTATTTATAGTCTGTCAACTGATACGTATAAATTGTGGTGACAAATATAAAAAAAGCTACAATTGAAATCGTACAACTGTAACCTTTTCAAATTCGTTTGTAAATTGAATTGTATATTTACATTGAAAAATCTGCTTCTCGGATACTTTCCAATAATACCTATTGAATTAAATAATAATGAATTTGTATAAACCTTGTGTAACTAAATTAAATTAACGATTATTAAAATTTTTATGTAAATACTTTGGAGTGTAAACAGTTTTTATATACCTTTTGCGGTGATTGGAGCGGATAAGAGATCTTTGCAGTGGAAAATACACGCTTTCCGACCGGACCTAAGCTTGCTAGGCTGCTATATTTATATGGATTTGAATTTGGTTTCATCACAGTTAGAAGAGTATATGACATAAATGAACAACGAGTCACGGTGAGGGTAACTGAATCTTGCTTTTAAACTTTACTTTTGCCCAAATAAACTGAATATATTTTGACTAAAAGCTGTTAAATCCCAGCGCATCAAGAACTCAGAAATGTAACAAATAAATAATATAAATAGTCCCTCTATAACAATACACTTTTGATTCTTTGTTTTTTTTATATCCTAATTAAAAAAGTGATGTCATACCGAGAAAAGTCCTGGTGACCTCGGAGGGCCTCAAAACATTGAACCGTCAGCTTGAAGGAGGCCGATATCTTCTTTGTGACTATAATATCCTCAAACTCCTCAATACAAATAAGTTTTAATTGGTCGATTGTACTCGTAAAATATCAACGGAATGGTAAATCCCCGGTTATAGCTTAAGTTGTACGGACCATAATCAAATCCATTGAATTGCAAATCATCTGCGCATTATACAGAAGGGTCGGGTCCTAACAGTAAACCCCTTTCTACGGTCCAGTCAGTAATCGTATATTTTGATTACTTTGATGATCTACTCTATGGCTATTCTTCAACTTGAACATTCTTGTGAACTCGTTAAACACTTTTGAACAGCAATTACAAAATCAGTCTTATAAAATATGTCTTTTAAAAATCAGTCTCATATCTTATAGTAAACTATTCCATACATTTACGAGTTTATCTCGATAGATCTGGCGATTATATTCTTATACCTACGAGTATTTAGGTAAGAACGGTGGAAATTATAATTGGTGTATCTCATAAACTCTAACTTATCCGCAGTTTAACCGAAAAGCCACAAAGCTATTAGAAAAAACCCTAACGCCTTCACTAAACTATTTTTGATAAGCGTGTCTTGTTTTTAAACTTTCTTGGTTCTTTTTAAAAGGTGATAAAACCTTTGAAGCCACACACCACTCCTACTTCTGCCTTATAACGGCAGTGTTCTACTGCTGTGTTCTGCTACGGGAGACATTCTTAGCCGAGGCGTTCTAATTTGGTGATCAGGGGAAGCCTCATTTGTAGTCTAACTAAGAAAAAACGTCGATTAGATTTCGGGTTGATTACAGGTGTCTATGAGCGGCAGTGATCACTTACCATCAAGGTACCAAGCTCGTTTGCTACCTCATAATTATAATAAAACGACAATTATACTTTCCATCGTCTTCAGTTTAATTTCAACAATGTCAATACCATAATATACGTCTTAGTGCTATATACCAGTATGCATTATATTTATATTATTGCAATACAATATCAGTATTCATAACCCCTCCCTGTACTAGCCTAGTTAGGTCGAACATGATGACGTGACATGCAAGTATTTCACACAATATTTCACGGAACCTTCATTATTGATGTTTAACCGAAACTTGCTCATTCGATATGTCATCAAATACCCTAGGGGTTCTGAAAGCCTTATAAGCCTAGAATGAAGAAGAAATAAACAGTTATATTATGAATGGGCCATTCTCTATCCGTTTTGATGCGACCGAGGTATTATCACGCCTTTGAGACTTTGAAAACACAATTTTAACTTGTAATTAGGTCTTTAAGTTCTTCATGGCACGTTTCTATATGACCTCGTCATACGAAACATTCTTATCGAGTATTTTCGCTTATTTCCATCATAAATTTCTCAGAGTGATAGATTCTGTGTTATGTGTAAAGTTATGTACAATAAACATCTTTGTGATATAGTATCGTGTTATCATTTCAAAGAACCAAACAATCTCAAGAATCTAATTCATTGTCAACACTTGAAGTAGGTATGTATATGTATGTTCACCTTTATGCTACATTAGGGGCAAAATTGTATGAAGACTCATTAATTAGATATACTGAAAGCCGAAAGGCAGGACAAACAAACGAACTACGAAGTTGTGGCATTTAAAACAAACAAATTTAACCTTTACTCCAGTATTGCATTGGAGCAGCGTGGTCGGGTGTTAATTTATTCAGGGCACAGCAACAAATATGCGTATTTTATTTAGATGTTTTCTATTTAAGTAATCATCTTAAGATATATTGCAATTGGAATTATAATAAGGTTATTTCCATAATATAAAGAGTACAATAATTATGTACATATATATTTTTTTATAACTGTAAGGTAGCAAACGAGCTTGCAGTCCACCTGATGGTAAGTGCTCACTGCCGCCCTGAACACCTGTAATCAACCCAAGACAGGATCGAAGTATTAGGTCGTCCACTAATCTGTTGCTACAGAGAACAAAGTTGGAACGCCTCGGTCAAGTATGTCTCCCTGACCACACCCTTAGAACCAGAACAGCAGCAAGAACGCTGCTGTTATAAGGCATAGAAATAAGTGTGCGGGTGGTGCCTCGGGAGTCGAACCGTAAAAGGTTCACCTTCAAAATTTAATTATTTTATGTAATGGATACATAATACAAGACATTGATTGAATTTAAACGCATATATACCAAAAAAGCTTACATATTCGTACTATGTAGTAACTCTACTTGTCAAAATAAAAACGGAATTAATTATTCAAAATTGATCATAGACGGAAAATAATTTTCCTTTTACGCTGTCAAATAGGAGCAATATGTATTTACTATTTCTGACTATTCTCTGCTCTACCGTGCAAACTGTACACACAAAAGGCACTTAGTGGGAATTGAACGGACACAGTCCCTCTCGTACCATTTATTACTCCACTACCTCTATAAAGTTAGAAAAGATATGATTTCATTTCCAGAATAAACAAAGAAGGCCTTTGTGATCTACGACTGTTTTCAATACTCTTGGAGATCTTATTTTGTTATGAATACTTAATAATTACAATGATTAAAACTATCAAATTTATTCCCGTGTGACCAGACGGTGAAGCTGACTTCAGCTTAGTTCAACTTACCTTCATTTTAGTAAAAACATCACTGGGTCAACCAGAAATCGCTTTTGATTGACAAAGGTGTAATTTTTTTATTATTTTTCATACCGCACTATAAGGCTGGAAGTACAAATACAACAACTTCATGATCACTTCGACATTTCATTAATTTCATTAATTGTTCTACTTACAACTGACGCTTCTAATTGAACATTAATTTTACACCAATGCCTACATTTTTGGCAAAAGCAAGAGAACAAATAGAAGATACTATACGAATATCAGTTTCAAAGGGTTCGTTTTGGGATCTTAAGATAAATGGTTTTCGATGCATACTAAAATAACGCTTCGGGCGTTCATACATCATGTTGAGATTACAAAGAAATGCAAGTCAAGTCAAGAATAACGGTTTTGAACAAACTATTAATCACCAACCTAAAAATTACATATTTATAATTTACCACTGCTTTAAAGTTAAGTGATATTCATTTTAGGCGTTATTTAAGTGTTTTAATGTATAATAAAAAATAGATAAATACATATCTAGTTAAAATATTTAAAAAACCGTAGATCTGCATTAAACATTACAGACCAGGGTCACTTACAAAAGGTCTAGGATTTTGTACTACTAGATTAGACAATGATAGAATTTAGGCCAGAAATAAAAAGATAACAATAGAATTATCAGACTTGTGAAGTAACATTCCGCTTTATTTCTAAATCTATTTGTAAACCCTAAACACATCTGTGATACGGCAGAGTGTAAACGGCATTGTAAATAAATAAATAAGATAAGCCACCGTTTAAAGTTAATAAAGAATTTATTACTATTAATAATACTAAAATAGCTTATCACAATTCTACGGCTTAAACCATCTTAAGAAAAGAGCGGAACGAGTAAATAAAGGACATTTAGCGTAACCAGTAAAAAGGGACCGCAGCGGTAAAAAAGAAACAAACACTTTACTGCCATCCATGTCACTTGTACAACGTAATAAAACCGGCAATATACTTAAGACAATGTTGAAAAAATTCCCAAATACGCCGTAGCACAGGAAAATATTGTCTCTGGCCGCCTGAATAACTACCGCTCCGAGCTTTTTGTTAATTACCTTCCCGCTAGTACACAATCACTTACAAAAAACTCGATAGAGCCTTTCTAACAAAGCAATTACTTATAGTGCCTCTGGGAACATTTTTTAAAATATAAAATACCTGCAAGTTTATGGTTTACTTCATAGATATGCATATAATTTGCAATAACATATATAAATAACATTGCAATATGTACTGTTTTTAAAACAACTTATCTTTACTTGTCGTTGGCTGAGCGTGAATGCGCCATTGCCAGAAAAAAAAATACCAAATTCGATACCCAAATACGAACTGTCATATATTAATATACTGTTTTTTTTACGTAAGTAATAAGTATAATATTATTTATTATTGGATTTTAATCATAGATGAAATTTATCCTGGCGTCTCTAAATACTTCATGGTGGCATACTGACTATCAGTAGGTTAGTAGAGCCATTCCGTTAACCATAAAGTAATAAAACAATAAACTGGACAAATCGTCGTGAAAATTAATAGTCTCTAGCGAGCCATTCAAATAGAAGATTTATTAATATTGCCGCTACGGGCCACTATGCGTGTTACACCATTTTTGTTCCACATAACTATTTATGGGTGGATTTCAAGATATTTAAGTATTTCACGAATCTCGGATTTACGATTGAGACATCATGGGTTCGATCCTCATTCCCCCATTGCACTATTAACATGAATCCTGATATGCAGAAATATTGCATCTACGCAGGACCTCTGATACGTATTCGGTGTTTTAATTGACTTTTAAACTTTTTGCAAGGTATACTTGTATGTCAAATGTAACATTTTTAAGAATAAAGAATTTATATCAATTGTCATTATAACAGTTTTGATTAGATTTTTGTCGTTTATATTAACGTAAGTATTTTTTGGTAAACTGTTGCCTTTTAAGTAAATATTTTTGTTTGAATTGTACATGCAATGGAAGCAAAAATGAAATCTCAGTCAAAAATAGTCGACGCCAATTTTAAAATTCTTACAAAGGAAGCCGTCATGTCTAAATACGAAACTCAAAACCATTTTAAAATTAATGCGGCAAGCAACATCGGGAACTTGAATAGCGGAGATGGACTTTTGCTGCAGACAGTTGAAGCTACGGGCAGACTAATCGATGCTGGTTGCAGCAAAAGGATTCGTAGGAGACGTCGCGAACAACCTCGTGCAATTTTGCACAGACAAGCGAAGACTAAAGCCAGAGAATTTATAAGAAAACTAATCGGCGGCATTACTGTAAAAAAACCAAAAAATAAAATTAACAGTAGCATTGTTTTGGGAGACAAGAAAAGTATTGTTGTAAGAGAACCGAAAAAGAACATTAAGAGTAGTATTGTTTCGAGAGACAAAAACGGTATTGCTGCTAGAAAACCGAAAACGAACACTGAAAGCGGTAATGTTTTGAAAGACAAACATAGTATTGCTGTAAGAAAACCGAAAAAAAACATTAAAAGTGGTATTGTTGTGAGAAAGAAATCAAAGAGGTCTGTAAAACGGAAAGCCGCTTCACCGGTATTTTCACTGAGTGTGTCGAGTCCAACTAGCATCTCACGAAGAGGATACTCCTCGACAGAGTCTTCAGATACCAGCACGTCTTTCTCGAGTTGTGATCATTCTTGCTGTACAAGATTTCATATCGGTAAACAAAAACAATCGCCAGTTTTTGAACGGATTTAAAGACTACATTAACATTTATAAATTTATTACTTACGCTGAAAGTTCGTTATTATTTTCATATAATTTTATTAATTCCGTTATTATTGATTATTGTATTCCAGCTTCCCTCCTTCCAATTTAGAAACGACATTTCTTAGAAATTACATTTATTTATGGAAGCTCATTCTTCACTTATAACATTTAAAAATTTGATAAATAGCGACAATTTAGGGTCAAAATTTAAGGGGTTTTACACTGATTGATTTATACGATTTTAGACTACATGATAGTGATTAGATTTTAGAGAAAAGATTTTTACACGCGAAATATTTTTACATTGCCAAGCGTGAGATAAAGATGGACAAAGTTTAGTAAAATAAAACGCTACGTTAGTAGAAAATGGATTTATTATATATAAAATATTCTTAACTAAATTCACTTAAGTATCTTATGATATATTTATTTGATGTGTAAGAACACTTTGAAGACGAAGTACATATATTCCAGCACGAACATCGAACATAGATACAAGAAAGACGAATGCGGTCTTTTCTTCAAAATCATAGCAAACTTTAATGGTTAAATTGAATGCGAGAATTGATTAAATAATCACACTGGCATTGAGTTATTAACTAATAGATTTTCATAATGTAAGAATATAGATCCAATTAATCACACTGGCATTAACTAATTGAATTTCATAAGTAGTTTTTTCTACCGCTGACTATTTCCGATGTTGTGTGTGTGTGTCAAGCCAGTTTTAATGGTTACCAAGAGTCGAGTTTCCCAAGTTTTAGGTTTATGAACTTTATTTGTCATAAAAGACATCGCCACCTACATGAGAACAGGGTATTATGTTTAATAAAAATTAAGCAAAACTAGTAAACTTGGTGCGGGTAGATGAAAAAAAAATGCACTGTCATCTATTGGGTGGTCGTCCAAGTTATAAACTTTCAAGGATGAAATTGTGTTATTTGTAAAAGTGTAGTTTTTCACTATTAATTAAGCGTTTCTTTATTTAAAATATTCTCCCGCAATTTTATTCTTAAATTTTTTAATGAACTTACATCTTTTGCAGTTTTTGGAAGTTTGTTGTATAATTGTACTCCTGCAAAAGTTGTGCTCTTTTACTGTATTTTTTAGTTCTAGGGCATTTTATGAAGAGAAATAAAGAAACAAATATATTATGTCAATCCCAGCAATGTTTTAACACCTCCAACAAAGCTTGGCTTGTTTTAGGAGTGGCTTCAGCAGAAGTGAGGTCGCCCTTGATTTTACATCACTGTTGAAAATTCTAACATCTAAACTGCATCATTGTTCAAAATTCTAACATGTAAATTACATCGTTGTTGAAAATTCTAACATCTAAACTGCATCATTGTTCAAAATTCTAACATGTAAATTTCATCGTTGTTGAAAATTCTAACATCTAAACTGCATGGTTGTTGAAAATTTTTACATCTAAACTGCATGGTTGTTGAATATTCTAACATAAAAACTTCATCGTTGTTCAAAATTCTAACATCTATGAACTGGTAGCCATAAAAGACACACACACACATACACACAATCGTATCATACGAATGAAATTGTTGTACAATAGGTTTAACTACGTATAAATAAAGTCGTGGTCTACTTCCAACTTTTTCTGAATCCGCGTCGGCAGTTCCGACACAATGTTTAATGGAATTTTATCTGGAAAGAAAACAAAGCATTATTTGAATTAAGATACTTGGAGGTTTCTTTAAATCTAAGTGATACGTTTTAACAACGATACTTCAGGGCCTAGATGTTTTCAGATTAAAGAAATAATCTACTAAGAATTTAGGCATTATATTTAAATGTTAAACACGTGAATTTCGACTAGAAAGCTACTAAATATTTATGTGTTTATACTTAGTAGTCTCATAGAGAAAACGTAACGCTAATGGTATGATGCACCATCGATACACCAAATCGGATAACACCACCGCCGCTGCGGAATTGCGAAATTGGACCAAACTCACCATTGCATCGGTACACCAGATTGGACCAGATGATCATCTCCTGCGAGAAGCAGAACACGCCCAGCCGCCCGCCCTTCAGCGTGAAGTCGTACACGTTGCCGGAGTCTGCGACGAGGCTGTTGTTCTCGTATATCTTGAGGCGGATGAGGCCGATCTTGGGGCGGTGGAGCAGCCGCCAACGGTACGCGGTCTTCTCCCGCCAGCCCACGTTGCGTGGGTCCTTCCAGAGTAATGTCACCTGGAGGAATTTAAATATGTAGTCTACTTGCAACTTAGAAATTTTTTTAGAAGCCTTTTGATAAATATAGACGTGTTAGAAGTCAGTTTATATACTAGACAATTTTGGTAATTCATTTTATGTTACTAGGACGTAGCTAACGAGCATGCAGTCCACCCAGAGATGGTAAGCGCTCACTGCCGCCCATAGACATCACGCTAATGAACCCAAGACAGGATCGAAGTTATTTCTTAGGTCGACCACAAATGCGTTGCTACCCCTGAAAACTAAGTGACAAGGCCTCGGTTAAGTCTCCCTTCAAACCACAACACAGCAGCTAGAGCACTGCCGTTATAAGGCAGACGGACCGTAAAAGGTCTTACCTTCAAAAAGGCTATTTGCAACGTAGTAGT
>DWNJ01000749.1:0-13941 GCA_018250275.1 Udranomia eurus
AATTCCGATAATTTGTTTTTTTTATCTTTCACCTTTTGAATTTGTGTTATATATCTTTATTGCTTGTAAATGGAATGTTCTATAGGATATGGGTTTGGGGAATCGAGGATGTTAAAACGTGTTTAAAGGGTTTATAGTAAAATTATTACCCCTCACTGCGAATTATAGAATTAGTAGATAATTCTAGTCGTTATTAACCCCAATAAAAAAACGAACACAACCAAACGCACCACAAACCTGCTACTGTCATCAACTTTTTCCAATATCTAGGATGAATATAATATTACAAGCGCACCCAGGAGACTCCAATACGCATCGGAATGTCTCTACTTGCGACTTATCTATATTATCGTTTCTATTGTCTATGCCAGGAAATATTTTAAATATTTCTGCTATTTTTGAGTAATATAAACAACCGCAACAGTTAGTTTGAGGAAGTAATATACTACGTGCACTATCGTTACGTATTATAGCATAATAAAGTATAATAACAGTGTGACTGTCAGTACATATCCAATAACTACACTTTAACATATCGTTACCAATATCTATGTTACGCATAAGTATACAAATACAACCAACATAACACTACATACCTGTTAGCAATTTTTCAAAACACCAGGACGGTCCGGAACAAACGGTTTCAAACGTAACAAACACAATTCACTGAGGGAGCGTGTCTATTGCTCATACAATACGCCAGTTACATACGCCGGTTAAGCCATACAAAAAGTATTAGGGTCTTTCGAATTTCGTATGTGGAACGTGAGGCGTACCGGCCTGGTGTGCGTCCGCGCTGCACTTGAACATTGAACTGAAGCCTACCCGGCCGCGGAGAGATGAACACTACATCATCGTCCCGCGGTAATGACACCAAGCTCCTAAACATAACGGCGTCGCAGCTCGCAGCCAGCTACGCCGTAATGGACCAGTTACATGTGGCTAATTGTTCGTAACTATTTATCCGATTGCTAAAAATTGCTTAAATAGTATACAAACCTAGCATTGCATAGTGTATGCTATCAGTCAATTAAAACGGTTTAAATATGACTTTAAACCGCTGTGGGGGTATACGAAAGATTCAAAATCATATTTAAAGCGTCTCTCGGTGAAGACTCAATTATGGGAATGGAAAGTCGGATGGTGAGCATAATTAATGATGAATCTAGTAGTCAAATATTTTCAAACCCACATGATATCTCCCATGAAGATAAATTGATTGATGTGTGCCACACGCAGGACATACAACCAGGACTGCTTCCTGCCTTCTACAGCAAGAAGATGCACGTAAAATAATCCAATCTAATTTTTAAAATATTTTTTTTTTTTTAAACTAAACATAAAAGTATCTGTCAAATAATATATCCAATCCAATATTCATTTGATCCTGAAAAAAAACAAACTAATCCGTTTAAGTTTCGAAGTATATATATCGTCCGTATGTAGTATTTACATTTAAAAATTAAATCATTAGTGACGTAGCCATTTGCTTGAAGTATAATTAACTAAATAGCATTAATTAAAATAAACATTAATTTAAACTTCATTAAACTTCCTCACTACGATAATAAGTTGACATTTATGTGTTAGATTCGAGACATTAAAAAAAAACAATAATAGAAGGATATCTGTGGTTCTTGCGGGGTTGTCAAAAAGACGCGGGAATGCATCTTTGCACTTTTTGCATCATTGGAATTCAAAAAATGTAAGATTAGAAACTAATGTAATATAAATTCTGTTTCATTACTTAAATTATTTCTGAGTATTTCACATTTATGTCCTGTTGGATACGTGTAAACTCGGTATTAAACCAGAAGCGCCATGCGGACAGAATAGCAAACCACAAAAGTACGGAGACAGCGTTGTGGTCTACCACTAGAACGCGAGATAGCCTAATTGATCATTGAATGCTTCATCGACTATTATTGCAATTCAATAGAAAATATTGAGGAATCTTGTCCATCATAAATGACCGAAAAGTTATACGTAATGTAACATAATGGATTTACCCAAATAAAAATACTAAACATACGGACAACTTTGGAAAGTATTCGTATTAACAATAATAAAATGGATTATTACAGGAACGGGGCGAAGTCGGACCATGGCTGGTTTGACAGTCCTCGTTATCGTTTTAATTTTATCACTTTTCCTGCGCAATTGTACAGACCACCAAATTGTGTACAGTGCTGACAACCTCAGCTACCAAATACACTCAAGCTGGTAAACTTTCGTGCTACTCTGTGATAAATACATAATATTATGTAATGTGAGAAGTCGCTGAGACCTGAAGCTGGCAAAAATGTCGTAAATGAGATATGCAAGTAAATTTTATACATTTCTTCCTAAGAATAAACAGAGTAATATATTTAAACCTCTCTTACTAATCAAATCTTCAACAAAAATTTCTCAATTGACTTTCAGGACTTACATATTAATTTTATTCATTTAATTTTGAACGGTCGCGCGATATAGAGCGGTATAGAGCAACCAACCTAACTTACTACTACCTAAGCTTGATCACAACTCCCATACTTCTGGTCTTAGTCCAAGCTACAACTGTATGTTTAGTATTTATTGCTATTATTATTACTATTACTACTATTAAATGCTATTTATATAATCGGTCCAACCAAAATTGCAGACGTGCTTCTGCTAGTTTAAGGCAAACATAGATGCACAGTCACGAGAAGATCTTCTAATATCGTACCTTTATAATATCGCGAAACCGTCCAGTTACAAATACAAGTCCACAGATTGAAATAAATGCTAATTTATTGTACCCATAATCATTATATGTGGTCATTTAATTCTTCAAATGCCATAAATTTAGTCAAGGTCTCTGTGCTAAAGACGTTGATAATTACTTCTCAGTGTCATAAATAATACTTTATATACTCGTATATGCCACAAAAACCGAAAGGTAATCACGTCAAAATTAACATTAATAATTGTTTTTAAAATTCAAACAAGCGTATTTGATAAAATTACTATTATTATACCACAAACATACATAATATACAATGTTTGTATCGAGGATGCTTAGGACAATGGCAGAATGGTCTTGAGGCTTGAATGAGGCTTAGTAAAGCTGTAATAATAACGACATCCTGTGAATATCCTAGCCCGAGCGCGTCCGCGCCGACCGGGCGTCGAACCCGGGACCGCCTCCCCCCCCACCCCTCCTCGACAATACGCAGACACGTACGCGATACGGTTAATGTTATTAAATCTATAATATTGTACATACATATTGAACATTGCTCGAAATTTGTTTCAGAACACCCACGTTTTAGATAGGCACTTATTTATAAGCATTACAAATGCGTTTTGATCTGTTTTTGATCGTGTGCTTATTGCCATGAATGTTTGTGTGCAAAATGCATACATGATTTTCACTTAAGTTGTATTTACTGTAAAAAATTATTGGTTACTAAATAATTCTCGAACAACACAGTGTTAGCAATATATTCTACCACGATCTCTAGCAGTACAATAATTTAAGATATACATTATATATTCATATATTGCATATCGAAGCACTATCGGAATCTCTATCGCAGCATGCCCAGCCGGCTTATCGTTCTGCTGTGGTTTATGTTTCCCGTGTTTACTCTATTTCAATATTATATATATGCACCAAACAACTTACGATCAGTAATATATTAGAATACTCAGATGTATTGTTGCTTGAAGAAAGTAGGAAGCGATAAACTAAAATAAAATAAATCTTACATATTATACCACATAATAATATTTAATACTTAAAATTGAGCAATCCATATATCTAAATCTAGACTACTGTATCTACATTATACACAAAAATTATGCCTAAAGTCAGTTCTGACTGAATTGGATTCAATTGGAATCCAATTCGACGTTGGTTGAGAACAGAACTTACATATAAACTTACACAAGTTCTTTACTCAACTTATTACCGACACCTCAGGGCAACAAGGGCTTTACAAACCTTGAATAACTTAACGACTATACTACCAAATAATATTAAAATTAAAAAGAAACTGGCATCTTGGAGATGGATGAAATGTTCACAAAATTATGATCGTATAAAGCTGATTAAACTATAAAATTACTAGAATTGCATGGTATCGAAATAGTGTAGTGTTACGTTTTTATTTATACGTAACGTATGAAGCTCTAGGGCTCGAAAACGTCTAAACTCCTAAATTTAGCGGTCTTGACCGCTAAATATTTATGTTTTATTTTAAAGAATAGAATTTAAGTAATTAACTACTACACCAATATCTTTGGCATGCACCAAGAGAAATATAGCATGGGATAGAGATTAAATGATTCAGAACTGTCCATATAAAACATTTTTAGGCTGTGACACTCCTACTTACTATACTAATGGTTAATACCATCGTTCCCCTGTTGTGACAGTTGTAACATTAAAATAACTCTACATAATTATTAATCTTCGTAATGTTTGGAAATTGCGTTTAGTATAAACTGGAACATAGTTGGGTTGATCCAACTGAGGCCAGATGGTAGTTCTGAGACGTCTAAGCTCCTAGCCTTCCTTCCCACAGTTCGTTCCAAGAAATAGTCATCATACTCTAAGCTGTAGTCCGGGATGATTGGGTTGAATTTAGCGTAATAAATAGCCGAGAAACACGCGTAGAGAAGCAGCGCTGCCGTAAACAACTGGAACAATGAAAAGTACAGGTTATTTACACATTACACTTAGTTCTACTTAAATAATACTTCTTATGACTGTCAAGACTGTGATAATAGGTTTACTGAAGCATTGCTGTGGTCGAATATGGTTTTATATCTATATACTAATATTATAAATGCGAATGTGTGTTTGTATGTTTGTTTGTCGGTCGTTAACGTCAAAACGGAGCAACGGATTGCTGTGATTATTTATGTGGAGATGGTTGTAGGGCTGGAGAGTAAATTTTTACTTTCTATTTCTCCACCCCCCCCCCCCCCTAAAAAAGGGGGGGGAAGTTTGTATGGAGCATTCCGCAATTTTCAAGGTAGAAAGTTAAAACTTGGTTGGTGGAGTCTTTGTAGCTAACGAACAATAAGTGCATCAATTTTGTTTTTGGACTTCTATTCCCATCCCCTTAAAAGAGGAGGTGAAATTTTGTATTGGACTTTCCACCGTGTTCGAGGTAGAAAGCCAAAAATTGGTATGCGGACGGATGTATATTTTTTTTAGTCGGCCACATCCAAATCCAAAGTCAGGATTTTGTTAATATATTCAAAACATTAACTCTTCAAGAGTAAAGTCCAGACAAAACTCTTAAAATTGGGTTCAAAACGCTTGAAAGAATGTATTTTAGAATTCCTAAAACCTACCTCATTAAATACAAAAACATTGGAAACACAACTTCGATTAAACGAGACCCTTTCAAAATACTGCAATAAATTAATTTTATCATGTGCAGGTTGTGTTATCAATTACAAACTTAATGTGGCGTCTTTAAATGACAGGTTTAACAGGTTCTTTTCACGCAAAAAGCCGTTAAGGTGTCATTAAATCTATTTAAAATCAAAATATCTTATCGAATGCAATCAACATTTAAATTACGTACTACTCATTTTACATCAAATTGCTCTATAACTTTAACTTTTTTTGGTTACTTTACCTACTCTTTTATCACACGTGCATGGTAAAAATAAATAAAATAATGGACAGAAAAGACTGTAATCCTATCGTATTAACTTCAGTATTATAGGGTCGCCACAACTAGACATTATTATCTATTTGATAAAAATTCTATCCTAAACCATATAGTACACTCAGACATACTGCGAATGACTTACTTCAAAGAAAGCCTTATTGATCGTGTTAGGTATATTTTAGAACAAAAAAATTAGAACAAAATGGTGGATGCTTTAGCACGAGGGACATACGTTTTCTCAGGTTAAAAGCGTTGGATAAGATATCATATCCAGTGGTAATAATTTAATGAATGAGTGAAATACGAATATACCGACAAATACTAAAGTGCACCACTTAATTCGATCTTAAAACGGTACGAATATTTGCTCGTTTATGTGTCAAACACATAATTGTAATGTTGAATTATAATATTGTGTGGTGCAAACAATTGATAAAAAATTGTGATTGGATTAAGTTATCGTAAAACGAACTAAACAATCAATAATATCTAAGTGCCGCCTTAATTCAAGAAATAGTCATATCCTTAATATAATCTATACATATAATGAATCTGTAATTGATTGCTCCATCTAGATGAGTCTATACATGGAAGATACCTAAGAGAAAACCATTTTTAGGGTTACTTTATTAGAGGCTAGAACCCAAAAAAATACTTTTAGATTTAAATAATTTTTGTATTGGGGTAAGCTTCACTTAATATTTAGTGTATGCATAATAAAAATCGGTTCATAAATAAATAAGTTATGGGACGGGCCGGGGAGACGGTACGAAGTTCGCCGGGCTAGTATATAATATAATAGTCAATAGACATAGTTCTAACACAGACGGAACCGCGAGCGAAACCTTGTGGGATTATAACAATTCAAAATACCAAAAGTGGTGCGATAATCCACGATTAATTACGTAACTACATATTAAAGGTCTTCCTTTTATTAAGCATTATTATAAGCTACTCAACCATCAAATTAAATAAACCATATATCCGGAAACATTTTGAGAGGAACCACTTAGAAGATGGCCATGGGAATAGTATCACGATCTTACGCGACTTCAATTAACGACGTGTTTTCTTTATGACTGCAACATATCAACCATCTAAATATTCGGTCTACAAAACCCATCGTTTAATTACTGAAGAAAGGTTTCAGATGTGTTAAGGAAACAAATATCTTGAAACTATAATATATATTTCTCTGCAAGCTAGTCTAAAATTCATCGCATTTCTCAAGCATTACCTCTAAGAAAAAATAATTAATGCCCCATAAGAATCTCGTAAGATTATCTTTGATATCTTCTTTAAAACCCAGCGAACTCACTCTCTCATCGAAAAAATCTTTGGCGGGATTCACATATCTGATTAATTTTGAACTAAAACGATTATTCCAACGATCTATATTTAGATTTAACCCACTCTAACACACAATTCATGCACTATATTCGGAGTCCTTACTATATTATTTGTTTGCACGATTATTCCGCCGACCTTTGTTTTAGTGTATAATATAGATCAGCTGAAGCATATTTGTGGGCTTCAGTCATTTAAATGTGCTGTAAGATAAATGCGACAATAATACTTGCAAGCTAAACGTTCAATGTCGTAGAGCTAGACTTCCTACAACCAACGGCGCCCATGCTTGATGGTCACATGCAAACTATGTCAATGTTATGAATCTTGTTACTTTATTTCAGTCTCGGATGACGACGAAATCGTTATGTTTTTGTACATGGGGCAATTAAGGGGTATGATAATTTTTCGCTACGATACGCTGCGACGCCTTGAGGTCGCACTAAAATGTTACATTAACATAGAGATAATATGTTAAGTATCGTTTTATACATTATACACTTGACTGAAATTTTCAATCTTATTATGATATTATTACGTGAAGCAAAAAGTTTAGGAAAGATTTTTACTACAATTACACGAACAAAGGTAACTCCATGGTGAAAAAGTTCCGAGAGACAATATTTTATATAATAATATATTAAATTAGTAAAATAAACCATTACGCACACAACCATGCCTTTGGCGCATACACATATATAGACACCTGTTTTACACGGAACGTGAATTTGAATAGTGAATCGAAAGTGCATCGGAAATATCAAACAGTTAATGTCGTTTTGTGTAATCAAAAAATATTTCAAATTATTCTATAGGTATAAAAGTATACATATTTTATCGACCGGTAGGCGATCTCTAGTATATTTTAATAACTTTATATCTTCCAACATATAAAGGTTTTTTCCTGTAGCGAATACCTAAATATCGTTCGTCTAACTAAAATCTTACTAAAAATAAAACTAAAAGTTAAAGGAATACAAGGTGAAATATTTTGCTGGTTGAATGTTACTAAAAAAATTCAAACCCTCAAGTAGATAAGATAAAAGAGAACCTAAACAGTAACTACAAGAAACAAATTAAAGAGTTCAGTTAATCCTACCACGTCAGCTTTTCTCCGCAAATCTTCCCCGTAAAAAGGACTTATCAGTAAACCCCGAGATTACGTCTAAGGTACATTTTACGAACTTGTAATGTACGTTAACAGCCCGCAAAAAATCTATGAAGATACGTGACAACTAAAAACATTTTATTACACCACTTAGAAGCTGTGTTCTCTATATCTGCAAGAGTAAAATATCAATCTCCTTCAGGCTGCGTTCAAACTTCTGTGTGTAAAGAACCCGACAGTACGTTAAGAAGCAAACTCAAAGCATAATAATCCTTATGATTTATGAAGATCTCATCAAGAATTCAACGTGGTTTCAATACCTATAATATAAGTAAAAGATGGATAAAATTTAAAAGTCAATGTGACATTGAAAAATGAATTTCAACTGTAATTGAATCCATAACACGGTTTAGCACGTAGTTACGTAAGAAACGTTTCTTTTCAATATCTATAGATTAAGAGGATTGTAGCGAGTTACTTACTTGGAAAACACTCCAGAATTTGAAGGAGCCCTCGTTGATGATCCAGTCGTAGTATCCCGCCCATGGGTCGGTGTATCTGCCCTGTTTCATGGGCTTCGCCGTGGTGGTCGTCTCGTGGTCATGGTGCTCATCGTAGTAGTCCTCGAACCCTCGCCCTTCAACCGCTGTGCCATTCTTCGACTTGTTTCGTCTTAGCTGGAATAAAAATCACTGCATAGTATAAAACGAAGTCTCCTATGTCTGAAAAAAATCCATATTTAATGTTGGTGAAGCCGTCACAAACACTTTTCAAGAGCTTACATTGCAAGCTCTAAAACGTATGAGATAAAAAACAAACACAAAATAATATACTACGGAATATAGAAACTATTATAATAATATATATCTATCTCATAAGGTTGACTCAAAGTAACCATTTTTCTTCTATTATTTTCATCTATAGCGGTACGAAGTGCTCCGAGTTAGCTAGTAAATAATAAAATGTACCTACATTTTTAATAAACAAACAAATAACTTGTATTGTTACATTTTATAATAATTATTTATTAAGGTTACCTACAAGGTCTTAAACCAAGCAGCAAAGACGTCATTAAATATTTTAGGAAAACGAATTCTCAATAATATTTGCAGTTATGAAAATTAATGCTACTCATAGTAACAGATCTGTGCCCAGTAAAAATAAAAAATATGGTGATGTAAATAACTTTACATCATGTATGATATTAGCTATGTTAACTCAGGTTAAATAAATATTAATTGAAAATATAGAGCAGAAATCTACATTCCAGAAGTGCCCTACAAGAATTCCAAGTTGTCGTGAGTGTGTACTTTTCCAAGTATTTGTCCAAATTATAAAAGTACCAAGTAGGTTGCCACCTAGCTAGCAATTAGCGCCCACTGGCGTCCGGTCACCCACTTCAGCTGAAACCGTTATGTCCCTGTTTCATGTGACAATCACTGACCACACCTTCAGTAGTATCGGCTATTCGTGAATGAAATTCTGTATTCGAGTGATTATTTTCAGTATTTTTAGTTTGATTTAATAGATATATAACGAGAAGGCAAAATTGTACTCAAATAAACAGATAATTTTATTGAAAAGTTGTTTATAGTCAGAGTATATACTATATGGCTTCAGATGAATAATAAATACATTTCTACACTTTTAATGTTCTTTAAACACATTTTATTATCCTTTTACCGAAGCATCCATATTATGTACTCCGATTTTTAAAGAAGATCATTCCTTATCATATTCATCTTTAATAAAAACAATCTATTTGAGTAACAAAAATTATAAATCACATAATTGAAACTCTCCGAACGATAGAATAGGTAGGTATTTTAATATGGAATAGTCAACGCGGATAAAACATTCATATAACATTCTTCAGTTCTTCTCTTTGGTTCACTTTGGTTAGCTACTTATGTATGTAGAGACGAGAGAAGTAATATTAAATAATAATAATTCAAGAGAAGTAAAAAATACCATGTTCTTTATACTAAAGTTTTGTCATACGAATCTAAGATCTAGCTCATCGGGAACATAGTACATAATTGGTCTCAAAGCCGGATGGCTTTGAACAGACAAGATCTAAAGCGAGTTAATAAGAAGAGAAACTTACAATTAACGACGTAGTGTTCTTGGCAGGTACAGCAGCGGTCCTAGCTCGGTTCTTGTTCACGTTTCTGACTACATCCAAAGCCGTTCTTAGAGCGGTCAGGATAAACTCGGAGGCCGGCATGTGGTAGCCGCCGGAGTCATGTTCACTTGTAGCTGTTGGCGTTGGAGCCGCTCCATTGATGTAATTTGAACTGAAAATTTTAATTTGGATATTGTTTAATACGTAGCGAATTCGACTATTCTGCAACAGATGTATTACGTAATTTAAAGGTGGAGTAAATAGAATAGTAGAAGATATAATATTATATTAATTTTGTTAGGGATATCATCCCGATATTAGGATCTCCCGAGTTGTGGACTCAGGGACTTGTGTGGACTTATACAGACAGACGAACTCATAGTGCATGTACATCTAAATCTACAACTTTTGCTTGGAAATCCGGAAATGGAAGTTGGAGTCATTTTCAGGGCATTGATTTGACGATTGTGTTGCTTAACATTTCTCAATTGATTTAAATAATTAGTTAATAATAATAAATAATAATTAGTTTTTAATCGTAATTCACACCTCGCTTGGTTTACATCCATTTATATACTATGTCTTATAATTTGCTGGTTATATCTATGTCTTTTTTTATGTGACATATTTGTTGTATTAAAAATAAACAAACAACGTTCTCACAAAAGACAAATAACATAATTGTAGTAAAAGGAAAAGCAATAGCGAAAGTACTTACTTCAATGGTATATATTTATATTTGGAGTAATGCGGCGAGTGTGGTGTAGCCGTGTCGAACCTCGCGGCGCCCGCCCTAGCTCCTACCGCCCAAAGGGCGAAGGCCACCGCTCCCGCTAGCACTAACCCATGCAGAGAGAACGCGATCATACCCTTCGACATCTTAATTCACTTTTATTATTAACTCTTTATCATAAATAAATCTCGCATTAAACACTTAAATCACATATACTTCTTAGACTTAGACAATACTTAGACTATATTAAAATCACAGTAAGGGAAAAAAAACTCCCAACTGTAGTGCTCTACTGGTCGGTGTCAAAAAGACTGGCAGATTTGAAATAATGCGCCCCAGTTAACATCGTAAAGGGAGCGCTAGAATTATATGTTCCGCAAACAAATCGTGCGTATGGTGCTCTCAAGTGTCAATTGAATTTGCAGTGCCTCAAGCTTTATCTGAAATACAGGTTTTACTTTCACTTAAACAGTATTTTATGTATGTATACATTTATTAGTTACCAGTAATCATAAATACTTTAGGTTACTAATCATTCTTTTGTAGGTTTTTTATTTTTTTTTTATTTATGTATTCTCGCATTACCTCTGAAATATAAAATATGTTACTAAGGGTAAACTTAATGCCATGAAGCATTCCCCGCCAGTCAACCCTGGGTGGATAGCAAGAATTTACTTTTACTATAAAAGGATAGAGTGAAGAGATCACACTCTGCGTTATTCTTTATTTTGTTTCTCATAACACAAATTGTGATTATTACACTATCAAAAATTTAGATGTCTTCAAAACAGACGAAAGTCCCGTACAAACTATAATCCTCTATTAGGGCGTTGGGGACCAATTTAAAAAAAAATTGATTAACGTATTTTCTTTAGATACGAATAATCCGTATTCCAATTTTTGGCTTCCTCGAACACTGCGAAAAGTCCAATACAAAATTTCACCGCCTCTTTTAAGGGGTTGGGGGGACACATGTCCAAAAAAATTTGATGCACTTCTTGTTCGTTAGCTACAAAGAGTCTGGCATACCAATTTTTATTTTTCTACCTTGAAAATTGTGGAAAGCTCCACAAAGTTCCACCCCCTATTTATAATATTAGTATAGATATCATATTGACATAACTAGCGGTGCGAAATGATTATGAGACCAAAGTACACTAAATCTCTCATTCACAAGTACGCTAAGTCCTCGGCCCCGTCCCGGCCCTGTTCCCGCTCCCGTTCTCGTCCCCATCCCCATCCCCATCCCCGTCTCCGTCTCCGTCCCCGTTCTCGTCCCCATCCCCATCTCCATCCCCGTCCCCGTCCTCGTCATCATCCCCGTCCTCGTCCCCGTCCCCGTCCCCGGCCAGTCATGATTTTAGTACAATTATAATTTTAAAATGATTATTTTCAATGATACTTTTACTTTTCTATCAGGTTTTATCAAACATTGAAATACTTATGTTTGTTCTAGGCTTACGAAATCTTATAATACAAAATTTACAAGTATAAGTAGGAATTTCGGTATGATCGTTTTTGCTAAGTGAAACATAAAGGTACTTGTAATAGCGATAATTGGTCTTATTCGTATTCGTCTGTCCTGTATTCTTTAAGATTTGTTCAGCTAGCAACATATATCCACCTAAATCGCCAACTTTATGACTATATTAGCACCAATGTGACAATCATTTCATTACAACAACTTTCGAATAGTTATTGTTTGTCTTACGAATTAGAACTATGTTTAGACAGTAATAAAATTCTTGAAAATATTGTTAGAACTTAGAAATTAATTGAATGTCGGTAAACTACGAACAGACTTCGTAATATATTTATTTAATATAATATTAATGAACATATTATATTACTAGCTGGCCCGGCGAACTTCGAACCGCCTCCCCGTCTCCGTCCCCATCCCACAACTTTTATATTTATGAACGATGAGCGATGTTTATTAAACAAACACTAAATGTTAAGTGGAGCTTACCAGAATACATCAGTGAAAACCGCATGTATTGGCAATCGGATCAGCCATTTCTGAACATAGCGTGCACAAACGCACAGACAGGTAGTAGAACCTTTTATGGTTCGACTCCGGAGGCATCACCGCCACACCTGTTTCTTCCTTATAACAGCAGGTTTCTTGCTGCTGTGTTGTGGTTTGAAGGGTGTGGTCAGGGAGACATGCTTAATTCAGGGGGATTCCAACCTATTCCTCAGGGATAGCAACGCATTTGTGGTCGACGTAAGAAAGAACTTCAATCCTGTCTTGGGTTGATTACAGATGTCCACGGGCGGCAGTAACCACTTGTCAGGTGGACTGCATGCTCGTTTGCTAAAACAAAAAAAAACAGACAAAAACAGTTAAAAGGCTTTTTTGGGTTCCAGTCTCTAATAAAGACCCCTAAAATGGTTTTCTCTCAGGTATCTTCCATGTACATACAGCAATCACTTACAGATTTATTATATGTGTAGATCTCTATAACATTCTTTAATCTCAATTTAATGTTAGCTCTTAACGATCGTCACGAATTTTCAACGTGGACCCCAAGTTGATCGAACCCTTATCAACTGTTTTAATTTGTATGTGGTGCAATAAAATTTTTGTCAACCAATGAATAATATAAATTAAACGCCTCGCAGAAATTAAACAAATTTTTATTATTGTAAATTTGATGTGCCTTTAAAGTTCTACATGGTTGCTAAAGGACAGCAAGAATAGATTTAAGACTTTCTTATATTTGTGATATTATGGGTACAATGAATAAAACATTTAATTATTGTGAGTGAAATATCAAAAAGTTGCCCTTTTATTTTCTCATTTACTCTGCACTAATGAGAACTAACAAGAGAAGAGTAGGTGTTTGAAACGCCGAGAGATTCTCCAGGCATCTTACTATCTCAAATAAGGGATCAACCCTCGGATTTTTAAAAACTCTATTACCTAATCAATAAACATTTATCTATTCTTGTCGGAACCGACTCAGAT